>PVLA01002489.1:0-266680 GCA_004027455.1 Hydrochoerus hydrochaeris
AGCTCTTTCATTTAAAGCTTTTGTATAAACTCTCTCATACTACTCACAGAAGGTAAAATTTCACAATTAGTTTTCACAAAGTTATCTAGAAGGTTTCTAGTAACTCCTCTGGAGTTTCTATTTTCGATTTCATATTGAGTATTACATGAAAATATATATATGTGAATCACACAAATTACAATTATCAGTACAAAACATTACAAGATCCTCACGCCCAATTCCCACATGCTCTGTCCTTTTCCTGGAGAAGCAATTCCTTGAAGTGCTCTCCTCCACCCATGGACCTTGTCACAAGGCGTGGATGGACTAGGACGCGGCATTTGGGAGATAATCCATTGATTAAGGTGGGGTCCTCATGAGTAGAATTAGTTGCCCACAAGAGAAGAGACATGAGAGATGCTCTCTCTCTCTCTTTCTCTCTCTCTCTAAGAACTCTTTGAGAAGGCAACCGTTAGAAACCCTAACCCTAAAATCCTCCCCCCAAGTTGCTATCTTGATCTTGTACTTCGCAACCCTTAGAACTGTGAGAAAGAAGTGTGTACTGCTTAAGTCATTCCACCTATGGTATATTCATCACAGAAATCTAAACTAAGAGAATTTTGAAAAACTAGAAAGGAATCATCTTGGTTAAATCAGTCATTGCATTTTGTTTCATAATTTCAGCAGTTAATACTTACAGATCTCTGTTATGACTATCATAAAAATGGAACACACTATATATCCTAAAAATAATTTTGACATAGTCACACAAACCAATTGGTTCACTAAATGTATAAATAAATCTTCCTTTAGCTGTTTGCTTCTTAGCTTTCCATATGCTTAGAACATTTATGCATTTTGGTATTTACATAATCAAAATAATTTTTCAGACTTTATCTACTCTTGGAGAAGTTCTAGATAAACAGTAAAAACACTTCTGGCCCTGTGAGAAAGCCTACTCCCAGTTTTAATGTTTTATTTTCTGCTAATTACTTGTGATCTTTGATGTACTTTGTGCTTCTATTTCTCTCTTAATGTAATCTATCCTGATGGTATCATGGGTATTATCAAAATTAAGCATCACATTTGTGAGATTTCCAGAAAAATATAAACATCATGTATATTGTTCGAAATAGAAACTATGATACCCCAAATCCAATAATGCATAGGTGTCAGCTGGCCTATATCTAAAGAAAGAAAATGCTGCCTTTCCAAAAAGATTGTAAAATTTTGAGGGCAAAGTATAGACCTTATTGTGGGGCCACAAGAGATGTTGGTTTTGACAAGAAAAGATTCAAAGATATTAATTAATATGGCAGTTTACCTGGCAGTGACAGGCAAATATTTTAGGTGGAAAGTATCTATGTATTTTCTTTGGCAGTTGCACAGTTAATATAGTATCTTTTGTTATTGTTGGGGGTATTTTCTTAAAAAATAAAGAATATTTGCATCAAATAAATCTATATTATCGTTTACTTACAGAACTATCAAACTTATTCTGTGCCTATCTATATTTCTTTCTTTTAGAATTCTTAAATTGTCTGAATATCAACCATAGTCTCATCTTACTTGTTGCTAAAACATAATACCCCACACCCACAGCTTAAAGGCAAAAGGGTTTATTTTGGTTTATTTTTACTGCATAGTCAGCCAGCCCCAAAGAAGAAACAGCATGACACAGGCCTGACAGAGGAATAGTTGCTCTGCTCCTGGCAGACAGGAACAGAAAACAAAGCAAGGAGCTGGGGAGGAAGATACACCCCTCCAGGCCATGTTCTCCATGACCAGCCTCTTTTGACTATGTTTTATTTTTTAACATCACATTTAGCTATAAACTCCTCATCTCCAACGAGTATAATGCCCTCATGATCATTTCCTATTTATGAGGCTTTGAGGGACTTCTAAATATCTCTGTTTTTATATATTCTCTCTGTTATCATAGCTTCTGATTTGACCAGTACTTCTATGCAACAATAAAGAGCCTACTGCTTTGGAGAAATACAGTAAGGGAGACATGCTGCTGGAGATTAATGCTGAATTAAAGATTTATTCTTTTACTAATAAATATGCACTTTTAATAAGATATCTAGAATTGCTTTAAGATATCCTTAAAATAATATTTAATTAAAGTGGGAATACTTTATTAAATTCTTACTTGTGGTCTTTAGGTAATGTTGCTTTATTCATCTTTGTTATAATATATTTTTGACTGATAAATAATGCAATTATTGACAATTAAATATTAATTACTCACCCTAGGACAGAATGCCCTAAGGGCAGGGATTAACTAAGGTTACTGATATATCACAATATGAATACAATGTTTACTGGTGAGGAAGACTTTTACAGCAGCCTGTGAGATTGCAGTCCCCTTAGGCCTCATGCCCAGGGTAAATGGGTTGGCAGAGATATAACTCTTTCCCAGACAGAGGCAAAGGAAATAACATGTGTTCCTTTGGAACTGACAGTGGGATCTCTACTTAATGATGTGGTCTTCACTTTAGAAAGTTCAACACACTTTGCTGTGTAAAGCATATTCATTTTTTCAGTAGAACTAACCATGGTTCTGAATGACCCTGGTGACTTCCTTCTTTATCAACTCAGCTACAGGATACATTGTTTCTCTGAAGGCCGATTGCAGGGAATACATTGTGTAGTGGTCTACTGGATAGACTTTAAAATCAGTGAAGCAGAGTTGGCTGCTTCCAGATTTTGGAGAAGTGTCATCAAACAGGATGGAAAATAACTATTTACACACATGTTCATTCATATATATGCATTTTATATGTGTATATATATATTCCTATATATGAGGCTTATTTTTCTCTTCTTCATGATACAGAGTAGGACAAACAACAAGCCAGGTTATCTAGGACCTTGGAATGCTACCACATTATCAGAGTGGCTTTCTTATTAGAACACAGCAAAAAACATTTGCACCATCATGAATATGTACTGTGGAAGAAAGGAGTGTGGAATAAAGCAAGGGTTAAACCTATTGACTGTTAAAGTTTTTAAACCAATTTTCATGGCAATTTGTACCATATACTACATAACACAAAACTGAGATGAGCATAATTACAATATGCCAAATATTCCTTTTATAGAATAAGACTTTCATGGCAGATAACACAACTGCTTTAAACCACAAGCTATGAACACAACTGTGTCTTCACTGATTTGTTTTTTTTTTTTTTTCTTATGAGACAACAAAGGTAGACAAAAGCAAAAGAGTCACGGTTAAGTAGAATGAACCATAATTGTCAATATTTGTTTGTATCTCGTTCTCTACCTAAATGTTTTCTTCTAAACATTTGGGCCTTATACTCCCTCTCAAGCTCTATTGTCTTCCCTGGAGTCCACTTCAACTATGCACTGTTAATCTCTCCAAGATTCCCTTCTAAATCTCTCAAAAGTAGGTCCTGAAATTGCATGTTTTTATACATACATTTTATGTATATTTAATGAATTCATGTATGTTAGTCCCATAATTCACTCACTACTGCTATACACACACACGCGCGCACACACACACTAAATGAAATAGAATAAAAAGAGGAAAAAGGAGGATCTCAACACAACTTGACTAGCAGCTTCACAATGACAAAGCTTATGAGGATCAGGTATATAGAGTTGGCATATAAAACATTCTTTGTTTTAGTCTCCTTTGAAGTTTAGCAACCTGGGACTAGAGACTAACATCTCTTTCTAATCAGAGATTTGCAAGACATTTTTGTTCAGGTACACTTAGTATTTTTTCAGTAGATAATTTTATCATAACTTTAGGTTTCATGAAGTTCAGGTTTTATGAAACCTATATTTGAATCCACACAGTAGAACCTCAGATAGGAGTTTTCTTCATCCAATCAACAATATCTATAAAACTTCAACATGCTTTAACTCAAAAACTGGATTTTCCTCATCACATGGCTAGAATGGAACTGGTACTTCACAAAAATTTGCCTCAGTTGCATGTGCAGTGCCATTCATTGTCATCTGAATAAAGTCATGGAGGATGTTTGAAATGCACCGATAAAGAAAGTATGGCAAAGTCAAAAACTGATGAGTCATATCAGTTCTCTAGGGCCCACTTGTGGGATCATTCAGAATTTTAAACATTAAATACACAGTCTGAAAAAAAAAAACTGTATTCCCACTTTAGGAAAAGAAAAAGCTGTGTAAATATTTTAATGCTAACTTTATTGAGACATCATGAGATTAATACTAGTTACTTTTGACCTCTGCAATTATAATCGGTGCTCAAAATGGTAACCATTGGTCACTGAAATTGATGCACAGGCCAGGGATTTAGTTCAGTCGCATAAGTGCCTGTCTTGCAAGCGTGAGGTCATGATTTTAATCCCCAGTACCAAAATAAGTAAAAAGAAAAGAAAAAGAAGAAAATAAATTGATACACATGCATTTTCAATTTCATTTCTAAGGTCCAGCAGAGTAGTGGGTGTTTTGTGATATATGACATCCCTTAGGTTCCTCCATATGAGGGTAATACCCCCTGTTGAAAAAGCATCATGCTATTTTTCTCTCTTGAAGTGTGTATATATTTTGGTAGACTCTATATTCATTATTCTTTATTAATTCAGCATTAGGATTTCTTGTTACTCCTACAGTTTCTGAGAACCAGTTGGATAAAATTAAGCACAAAACTCTTTTACAATTTTCTCTTATTTCTGTGTTACCCTATGTGCCCAGTTGGAATCCTAAACTAGCCATGGCATAATAAAGAGTAGAGTATTATAGAAAAGTTACTATACAAATTGTTATATCAATGTAATGTTACCTACATGTAGCAAAGAATTTACACGTGAAAGCAGAGTAGGATGATAATTCCAACACCATGTGCAAAAGGAAGAAGGAAATAAGATACTGGATATTTTCAAATGTCTGACTCATGCTTATATGTCCCGCTTGAAATTTGTTCATTTCATATTTTAACTGAAAGTTCTTTCGAACTTCTTATTATTTTGTTTTATTTTTGTTAGTTAAACCATTTACTTGGAGAAATTTTAACAATTATTTTCCTTTCACCAGTTTTTCATTACTAAATTGTGGTCCTCCCTTCGTGACTACACAAACAGGTGTTTCCTACCCAGAGTGAGACCATAAGATTCCTTTCAAAAAAATGTAAGGAAAACATATTACTACAACAAAGTGAAAGGCACGTGCCTTCTAGGAAGCTAAGGGAGTAGAGAAGGATACAACTACAGTAGGGCTAGGTTATTAGGGTTTTTAATCACTTCTGTACACAAAAACATGCAGAGAACCAGTCAGCAGCTCCCAAGATCCAGCCATGGTGGAACTTAGGCAGCTGACCAAGAAAGCAATTCACCCTCTCTCCTGGTAATTGCCCCAGCCAGAGCCAGGAGGCGAACAAGTCATAGGCTCCCTTGAGCCTAGCTGCTGAGAGCTGAGAATCAAACATCCCACCCCTCCCCCACCCTGTTAGCTACTGGGGTTAGAGGTCTGAGCATCTCTTGGGAGGATGACCCTATGCAATATAGCAAATATGGGGGATTTCCTTCTATCTTCTGTTTGAAGGCAAATGTTGTTTTCACTGTTTGGTTTTGTTATGATTAATTGTTTTTGCTCTATTTAATGCTTTCTCTCTATTGGTTTTATATATGTTCTGTTTTTGGTTTAATTTCACTGTACTTAATTGACTGGACAACTATTGTGAAGATAATGAAATATACTATGGTATCTATTACTGTTTTCCCAGTATCCTGCTATGAAGTTATGTACCAGTTTCACTGCAATGTCTCTTTTGGTTTTGTTCTGTCTTGTTCTTTAAAACTAAATTAAATTAAATTTAAAAAAAAAGAACATGCAGAAACTCATAAAATATGTATAAGAATAAAATCTTAAATAAGATTCAATGATTATCTTGAAAACAATTGATTTAGTTTAAACTTTTTTGAACTATACATTTCTTCTCTAATTTCAGGTAGTTTCTATTATCTCTTTCTCCAAAACTGGTTTCTCCAAACCTTTTAACTTACTTTTTATTCCTCTAAATACTACATTTTGTTTTGGACAATTTGAAACTAACACAAGTGCTTTAACTGTTAAGTAAAAGGTCAAAATTTCCAGATTTCCCCAATAGTGTTATCTACGTTATTCCAGGGGCATCCTGTGACTAAACCAAAGTTTAAAAAGTGACCAATATCAAAGCAAAGTACAAAAAGAAAGAAGGCTTAAATCTTTAGACATTTGCTATCAAGTCTCTGTTCTAAGAATTCTTGGAAGTTGTTCATTCAAGTTCATTAGGCATATTATCTGTTATATCTTGTCCAAAAATTCCTGACTCCCTTATTGCTAAATGCAGTTTTGACAGGATGAATGATTTGAAAAGCTATTAATAGGTTCATTCTGAACCCACTAAATAATTTCATGTCCTGTCACAATTCTGTCAGTCCTGGACTCATTGAAAATGCAAATTGTAAACTGTTTGCAAGGAAAATATGTACTCAATTTTTTAGTATGTGCTGAAGTTTTCAGTAAAATGCTAGAAAACTAGAAATAAGACCTTTTTTTGTAAATTCCACATTATTTTCTATTTACTACATTCCCAGAACCATGAAACGACACAAAGATAAATATGAGAGGTCCAATTTTCAGTGGTGGGAAGACTTCAAAATGGCAGTGAAGAATGTGTTTTAAATATGACATAAATAAAATGTTAAGGGATTTTGTTGAAAGGGAGACAGGAGGGCTGACGAGGTTAGGGTAGAGTGGTAATGAAAAGAAAACCACCTTCAAAACATAGATCACATATGGATTTGATCTTTAGCTTAAGGTAGTAGATAGACAGTATTTCAGAGAGTAGAAATCAAATGAGTGGTAAAAGTAGGAAAGT
Source organism: Hydrochoerus hydrochaeris (assembly GCA_004027455.1). Taxonomy (NCBI): domain Eukaryota; kingdom Metazoa; phylum Chordata; class Mammalia; order Rodentia; family Hydrochaeridae; genus Hydrochoerus; species Hydrochoerus hydrochaeris. Next base: position 6,854 of record PVLA01002489.1, read on the forward strand.
GTAAATGCCTAATAAATATTTACCATCCTATTCAATTCTCTTTTTTAGGGGGAGGACAAGTTAAATTTTCCCATTTTAAACAATGAATGTATTTTAATCACTTTTTTTACAAAATGATTTCTACAGATTTCCTATCCATCCATCTGTTCATCAGGGATAATTTTGAAATTTAGTGCAAGGAAAAAGAATAAGAACATGAAGCTGTTGCATCTGAAAGTGCATTAAAATATAAAAACAAAAAATAAAGACATTCCAAGTGACTCATCTGTTTTGCAGAATTCCATCATTAGTGACAATAACTGGCAGTACAAAAACTTCACAGTGTCATCCTGGTGGAGCATAGGGTTTCTGTAAGATTGCAACTCTCTCTCCTTGAACATTCCTAATAAAGTAACTTGTTTCTGATTAACGAGTACCTAGCTTCTTCCTCCTTGGCATGGTGTGTTTCCTCCTGTTCAGTCTAGCTGGACAGGCTAGATGTGTGTGCGGGCATGCTCCAGTTCGTGAGATTCTGGATCCTAATTCAGTGGCTTTGCAACAGTGATGAACCTAACTTCTGGTAACTGTGAATCTGTGTTCCAAAGTGCCACCAACCACACAGTAAGACGCCACAAAGAGGAGCAATAACTAGGTCGAGTTTTTGGCAGTTTTGAGGATTAGTAGCTCCAATGCTTGCTTGACAGATTAAATAGACCTGAAAAATATTTTTTCCTTATCTCCCTTTAACAGAACAACCACAAAAAAGCTGAGATTAACTGATAGGAAGAGGAGAAGAAAAACGAAAAGCTGTTTGAAGAATAAGAGTTTAACACCTAAAGTCAATTATTTATAAGCAGCAAACAACAGTTGAACAAGGGTATGCACCATGGGTGTAATTTTCTGGGGAAAGGGTTTGATTGGGAAGGGATGGATGTGTCTCATCATTACTGGGTAACTAGTAAGATATTTGTTATTCTGGAGAAGTGAAGGAATTCTCTAGATGAGGTAATATAGTATTAAGATCCAGGGGAGATAGAGGATTCTCCCTTGTGCAAGAGTGTTTGGAATCTCAATTCAGCACAAGTTTAAGCATTACTATTGTTTATATTTGCCCTGTTGCAGAGATGCCCACAGCTTTCTAGTAATGAATGTACTCTTTCCAATGAGCTCAGTGATTAAATAGGGATATGTAAGAAGACAAAAGGCGAAGATAGAACTGGAAAGCATACACTTGGGAGAAAGCTTTCAGCAGGATAATAAACATGTTCTACTAAATTTCAGAGCTATTATTTTTTGGAGTGTTTAAGAAAGAAGTTATCTTAAAATGCAATACTCTGTCTCCCTTTACCGGAATTCTCATCCTAATAAATCCAGTCAACAGAATTTAGCACTGGAAAGAAGCCCAGAAGGATTGAAATTCAGGAAGGCAAAAAAAAGAGTATATTTTTAGGAGTATGCTAGCAGCTGCTATGAAATGTATTTCTATTTTGTAGTTAGTCTGAGCTGCCTAACACAAATGTATGGTAAAGAAAGATAACAGAGATAAGGCAAGTGGGGAGAATTATAGCAAAGTGAACACTGCCTTCAGTTGTTGTTGTAAGAAAAACTGAATACCAACGATGGCATTTTATCAAAATAAAACTATAAATTGTACATCTAAGAGCTAGAATTGATACCTCCTCTCTTCCCCACCTTTTCCTACCTCCATTTCTTATTTATTTTTAAGCATTTCCTAATGGAATCTTAATGTAATAAATAGATCTCACTAAAATCACCTTTAGTGCACCAAAATATGTCGTTACCTGTCAAATAAATTATTTATCAAATTATTACATTAAAATTAAAGATGCTTAGATAAAGCTCTCCTTGATTAAATAAGTGTTTCTCTTCTTATGGTACAGTTTTGTTTTTTAGGCTTACTAATAAAACATAGTAAGCATAAGGAGAAACAAATATGCATTACAATCCTTACACATATGGAATTGGATATAATATTCTAGATTTTATTTTGTCTGTGTTTGAGTTGATTGAAAAAACAGTATCACAGGCTTGGGAAGTGATTATCAATTATTGAGCACAGTATATATTTATTTAGCTTATACTTTTAAGCCTTGGACTTCTTTTTTTAGAATTTTAAATCTACTTATTTTGGGTCTTTTTTTAAATTTAAGTTTATTACTATAATATAAGTATACATAGTGGCCACATTCATTGCAGGGAATTTATATCTGTACATGATAACTTCTTTTATGATTTGAATTAAGAGTAGGAGCTCCTTCTTCAAATAAAACCGCATATGTACTCTCCATTTCAATCTACTGTTTGCTGTGGTTGATACCAACTAAGCTAAGGACTGTTGTAGAAATGTGATTTAATGTTTCATAAATTAATTATATGATTAAAATGTTGTTATTATGACTAATGACAGTGTAATGTTCTTAATATTCTTTTGTCTAGAATAACACACTGAACATATTCCTTAATTTTATTTCCCTAGACTTCCTTAGATATATTCTGTAGTTTTGTCAACAGTGCATTCATATCTAGTGAAATCAGCACATAATGTTTACCATTCTTTTTCTACAAAATGGATCTAGAACCATCACTTCTTCCAGTTCTTTGCCCAGCACCTCAAATTAGTGTGCTCACTCTGCTTAATTAATTAGTTTTCTTTCTCTCTTGAAATACCTTTCCTTCCCTGAGATTTAGGAGGCACTATACAGAGAATCCAAGACGTGTGCAATGTTTAACATACATCCTACTCCATTCTTCACAACCCAACCTATTCTATGTTTTTTTTGACGGATTTTTTTCTTCTCTACTGATAGCTAGAAAAAAAATTAAATAGTATAGTTTAAATTTGACTGTAAAATATATCCATAAACCACTTTGGAGTAAAGTTCATCAGTCTGGGTACCCTAAGAAAACATGATTATGGGGAATATTTCCATTCTTCTTGCAGGACCATGTCTTTCTTCTCCCTGTATCATGGCATCTACTGCAAGAACTAACAGGGCAGGAGCTAGACAATGCCTACTGTGCAAAGTTTAATGTAATTTTTATTGCCATTTTGAAATGCAAATTGAATATTTTATAAGCCTAATTTTCCCAATAAATGCTGTTTACTGAACTCCAACACATGTTCTCCTTCTCACAGCCACATTCCAGTAAAGAAGCCACAAAACTGAGGATAAGGGATGGTCAGTTGATAGTTAACAATGGACCTTTGGTTAATAATTAAATTGTCCAGGGCCCAGGATTTAGCTTAGTGGTACAAGTGCCTGCTTGGCAGGCATGAGGTCGTGGGTTTGATCCCTGGTTCCAAAAACAAAAAAAGAAAAAAACAATAAATTCTCTGTTATTTATTGAATACTTTTACATCGAAGGCTGTTCTGTTTCGTGTACTTAATTTCATTCTATCCTCAAATTAAAGTATTACCTCCACTTAACAAATAGGAAAATTCAAGCTCCAAAAAGAGAAGTTATTTTCTCAAGATCACAAGAGACAGAGTTGGAACTGGAATCGATGAAATCTAAATAGAGAGTGGTCAAGTTTAAATCCAGCATTGCAGATTTATAGGATGAATTTTATTTTTACATTAGATAACAGCATGCATACGTAAACCTAAAAGGGCCATGCATTCGATTTACTTTACCTTTCCTGTTATGTACTACTCTAACACCTATAATTTTCACAAAGGGAAATAAGTACTGCTGAACGGTATAAGAATCTCTTGGACATTGCAAATAGTAACATATCTCTGCAAGCAAAAAATATCTATTTTCAGAAATACACTTCAATAAGATAAAGAGATGAGGACAGCAAAAAAATATTTGTCATGGTCAAGAGCTTGGAAACGGAAAGTTTGATTAACAGCTCAAAATTTCTTTGAACAAAGTAGATTGAGAAAATAGCCACAATGTTTTTTCTCTTTAAATCTGAGGCTTCTGTTAAATAACTATGTTCACTGCTTTTATCACATGGATTTGATATCTCCCCCTCTTGAATCAAATCTTATAAGTTAATTTGGTAGCTAGAAGGTGGTCAAAATGATATACCATTTGAGGTGTTGGTTTTAGGTGTTTGGTTTTAGGTGTTCTCTCCAATTCCTCCTTGCTCTTTAATCCCTGCATCTACCATATGAAAAATTCCTAGCCAGACTGTAAGACATCAGAAGAGATGTGACCCAGTTTTCCCAACACCTCACCAACACCCAACCAATACAGAGAAGCAGAGCCTCCCCGTTGGCCTGTCAATTGGCTGCAAACGCAAAACAAGCCCAGTAGAGATCAGTCGGCCACCCCTAGATCAACAAAAAAGCCCATCTGATACACAGAATTATGAATAATAATCATTGATATTGTTTTAAAAATCTAAATCTTGGGGTGGTTTGCTTTTCAGTAATAGATAAAAATATAACACATATTGCAATCACTTGGATACTAGTTGAGCTACTTTAATGTGAAAATGTGAGTGTTATTTTCTGAGGATGTCATGACTCAATCTCACTCATTTTTAACTGTGAAGACTTTCCTTAACAGCATTAAAATAAGAAAGTTTGCCTTTGTGACAAATTTAAATTTCGAAGTCTATTGTAGTGGCATTGCCCATAATGATTTGTCATGCAGTTTTATTTTTAAAGCTCAAAATTAATTACAGACTTGAAACAAATCATGATGTTAAGACATACATTAGAAACAAATTACAATCTCAAAATGGGTAATTTACAGCTTGGAAAATTAATTGATTAACCCTGAAGTGCATAAAAATAATTGAAAAAAAACCCTGAAGAGTGAATAACTAAAGACAATATTATCCAACTTAAGAAAAAAGAATGCATAATGAGCAAAAACCAGAGAGAAAACAATCAGTAATCATAATAAAACCATAACACCTAGGTTGATATAGGTGAAATGCAAATTGGGGGAGTGGCTCTATATTATAGTGATAGACATATGACACAATAAATCAAATCCTGTTCTTTAAGTAGCATCAAAATAGAATCTATAACATTGGCATCAAAACCAGCCATAAATTTAAAAAATAAAATATGTGTGTTACACAGCATACAGTAAAGCAGCTACCAATATGTATGTACTTTAATGTGTGCTCTATCCATTATTTAAAACTATCTGTTCTATTCTTTTCAGTATCTAAGCCTGAATTTTGTGAAATTTACATATAGAATTTCAAGATATCATCTGTGATCTAGAAATAATAGGAGCAAATAACAATGTAGCATTTTTAATACCAAATAAAATTCATTCTGAATCTATTTTAATATGTATTTTAAGAATAGGAAAGATTTGAATTTAATATTTGGGATAGATATTATAAAATACTGAAATATGTATGATGGCCAAAGTGTATGTTTCAAACAACTGTCTACATATGAGTTTTTAGGTGACCAAATTTCCATTTTATTGTTGCATATAAAATTTGTTATGAATATCCTCAAAAAGAAGTTTAAGCAAGAATAAAACATCTTCAGCAATTTAATTTATAAACAGTCTTCAATTCTGTCCAAAATCAATTCTGTAAAATTTAAATAAACTAGGATTTACTCAGTTTTACTAAGTTTCTATGAATCCAGCTTATTATAAAAAAATGAGTTCATTCATGGAGCCTTCTTCATGAAGGGATGGAAGCTCTTCAGAAGTATTAAATCTATAATTTATTCATATCTTCTCTTGAGTTCTCCTCAAAGCAGATGGAGTCTAGTGCCACATTTATACTCAGGTAGTTTGAAATTGATCTAGGAAGCAAAATTGAATGAATGGATAAAATTATCATGAAAAAGAGAAAAACTTCCAACACATATATTCCAAGTCATTTTTTGTCATCATTGTTAAGCAGAAACCAAAACTTCTGCAGACACATTTGGATCCTTACGAACTATACGGATTCAAAAAAAAAATTTAAAAAACAATAAAATTCCATTGACTCCCTGGCTCTTGCTGGCAACAATTTGGTGAACTCTAAGTAAAATATTACTAGAAGTCTACAGTTAAAGGAATAGAATGACTGACCCAGACAGTAGCATCTAAAAAGTGATCAATGTATACTAACAATCTATATGTTCATTTATTCATTCACTTACATACAAGTATTTTTTAAGGTTGATTATACTCCAGGACATTTATCAAAGTCTTTGGTGAAAAACTCAAATTTATTATAGACTTATTATCAGCATCTATTTTATACCTTAAAAATGAATATTAATGTGATTCCTGAATTTATTCTACCATGCATATATTGTTCATTGTATATCTTTTTGTCTTTGAGTTACCACTAAAAATTGGCGTGGAAATCAATCCAGGGCAAAAAGATTAATCTTTTTAAAGAATTGTACTGATACAATTGAACATCCATATGCAAAAATAAAAGAGAGGAAAAAGCCTTTAAATTATACCTTATACTATGTACAAAAACTAATGCAAAATAGGTTATAGGTCTCAGTATGAACTTGAAGTGACTTACAGATATTGCTGTAAAACTGAAAATTATACAACTTCATGACTTTAGGCTAAGACAATATTTTTCAACATAACTAAGACTTGATCTATGATTTTTTTTTTTTGTACAGGGTTTGAACTCACGACCTAGCATTTGCCAAGCAGGTACTTATGCCACTGAGCTAAAGCCCCAGCGATCCATGAAATCTTGATATTGGACTTCATCAAAATTAAAAACATCTGTTTGTCAATATCAGGCAAACAAATATCAGGAAAACAGAAAGATAAGCCATAAGATGAAAGAAACAATTTGCCAAGCACATAAATAAGAGACATATATCTAGAGTATATATAGATACATATATCCAGAGAATTCTTATGCTCAATAACTTAAGAAAATAAAAACCCAATGAAAATGGACAAAAAGTTTTAAAAAACATTTCATTGAAGAAAATAAAAAATGTAAAATAAAGACATGAAAAGATATTCAACATAATTAATTAATAGAAAAATACAAATAAAAAAGGTACTAATACATACTAACCAAACTAGTTAAAGTTAAGATTAACCACACAAAACCTTGAAGAAGATGCAGACTCATACATTATTGATGGCAATAAAAAATGGTTACACTACTTGGAAAAATAATTTCTCAGTTTCTTAAAAGCTAAGACTATAATCATTTTATGATTCAACCATTCCATTTATAATTTCCCTCAGCGTCAAAAATTGCAAACCATCCATGCTTATTGACAGGTTAATGGATGAACAAACTTTAATTTTGATACACTAGAATGCTATTCAATGATAAGAAATGAATGATTACTCCTGAAAAAATGGATAAATATCACTTAGGTTGATTGAAAGAATTTAGATAAGAGTAATATCCACTATGTGTTCACATTCATGCAGAAGTCTAGAAAAGCCAAATACTTTTTAGCATAAATCTTGTATTAACAGCCTGCAGGCAAGGAGAAGGAAGCTATTGAGAGGGGTATTATGCAAATTTAGCAGGTGATGCGTAAGTTTCTTGTGTTGCTTGTAGTGAAGACTTCATTGGTGCAAATATTTGTCAAAACTTATCAATTTACAGGTTTTAAATTTGAGCAATTTATTATACACCAGCCCTACCCCAATAAAACTGCTAAAGAAAAAAGAAAAGAAAAAAAATTCTGTGTTCTGCTGTAGGTTGTATCAAACACATAAGAGAATTAGTTATCTTCCCAGTCATGAGAGTATTGACTAGTTCTGCTGAGAAACTCTGAATGTGACTGCATCTGTCTGCAAGGCAAAAAGATGCTTCGTCTGTGAAACAGCTACCAAGGAATGCAGTTATAGGGGCAGACAGGTAGAAGAGAGCAGTGCTCTAGAGCTGATAGGAAAGATGAACAGCCATGGGGGGAAACAGCACCTAGCAGAGCTATCTGGGGATGGTCTCTCTCCTGCCACTTAGCATTCTCCTCAGAGCCAACTTTGGCTGCTCCCTCCTGTCCCATATTACTGCCATCGAAGAGTAAATTTTGCCATTTCAAGGGAGTATTTTTTCCAATCCACAAAGGAACATACTGGCAATATAAAGTTTTCTAACCATGCAGATAGTGAGTCCTTTGTTTTAGAATCTGAAGCAAGGTTTGCTGAGTACATGTATAAACACTCAAGGAGTTTTATCTCTGAGATGATTCTAAAAACCACATTTAATCACTCAGCTGTCAGGTCAGCTGTATCATGTCCTCCTTTCCAAAATCAGTAAGTTAAACCTATTGAAATGATTTACTGAAATATTGAGGTCAGTAGCTGCCTCTGGAGAGAGTGTTCATTTAACATAGGACTGTAAAACTTTAAAGCCAATCTATGCTTCTCCCTGACATATTGCTTTAACACCCATTTCTCTTTTGGCTAAGACTCTTTCTTCAATTTAATCCTCCTTCAGTCTTTTTTAGACAGAGTGCTATGCCATATTTTGCTGTTAAATCATGAAAAATGATAGAATCTCTCTCCTTTTTCAAAAGTCATTTTCAAATTATACCCTCCAATAGGTAATACACCACTTGCGTCAGTAATTTCAACTATTTGTATGCATTTCAGGTTTGCCAATTACTTTTCCAAGCTGTAAATTGCCTATTTTGAGAGCATCATTTGATTTTTATTGTTTGTCTTAACAGCCTGATTTGTTTTGTCTTTTGATTTGTTTCACATTTTCATAATTAATTTTAAGCTGACAATGTCTCTCCTAAAAGGAAGGTGGAGATTGAAAACCTTTTAAAGTTACATCAGTTTGATATTGATACAAATTTTTGTCTGTTACCATAGTCTTTAAGCAAAATTGTCAGACTCCCTTTTCTTTCCTTTGGAAAGGAATCATAGCTTTTTTTGACAAGAGATATGTTTCTTTGAATTTCAAGTACATATTATGTAACTTCCCGCCCATGTTTAAATCACAAGAAAAAGCAAAATTGGCTCTAAGAGCAATACTCAAAACAAAGTACTATTTTTCAAGGTATCAATCTAAAAAGAAAGACTAAAATGTGTTTTTGAGTTTATGTAAATATATTTGTCCTCAGATATTCTTTGATGCTTGTTTTATACTTTTACCCTACTGATAAAAACTGTATGGAGAAAATAAATCTCTTATTCTCAGACATATCTGGTAAAAACGTCTATTGTAGTTACTTGGGAATGACAAACACTTCAAACGTTGTATCTGTAGCTTGAGATGTTCTCAGGGATATTCTGAGTTGGTTTTATGGAGTTCAACAAGTCTTTTCTACTTGTATGATTCTGAGAAAGAGCACAGTGGTGCCAAAAGGACCCAAAAGTAATACGTGTAAAAGCACAAAGAGGAAATAGAAGTTAATAGGGTAAATTAAGGAACTCTCAGGAACAGCAGCTGGAAGGAAAATTAGGGAGTAAGTCTTTCCATGTCTTGTGAAATGTGAAGGAAAACTCTCCAAATCATGCAATAGTTTTCTAATGAAACCAAATTGCCTGACACTGCAAATATTTGATTTCTGCCCTATTTTTTTCAATGCCTTTTAACGGGATAGAATGTAAATGAAGATTTAAGTTGTTTTTAAGAACAAAATATTAATTTAATGTGAATAACATAGGAAAGATATAGAATTTCATCCATTTTGCACATAGAAAAATAACATATCATGGAGAATGATGGGAGTGCTGTGTATGTTCAAAGATGGAACATTTTTTACATTTCAAGGAACACTTGGAATATTGCACATAACAGACCAGAAGAGCAATTGAATGATTATCACTCTGAAAAATATAATTCAATTCTTTGAATTATTTGTTAGGCATTTAACTCTGCAATTTATCAAATTCAAACAAGGCAAAGAAAAAGTAGTTGTGTTTGTGTAGTTAAAAGTGAATTTGAGATCTTTTGGAATCTAGTTTTTATTTCTACAACTATTTGAAATAACTAGAGTTGCATATAGCTGTAGAACAATAATTTACAGAAATCTCATAGAGCTTTACCCAAGTTTACCCAAGGTTATATTTAGAAAAACTATAAAACAATATTGATATTGATATGATCAAGCATACTGATATTGATGTGATCAATACTTGGACATGGCAAGAATTCTTTGTGTTGCCTTCCTATTTGTTTTCTACTCCATTCCATCTGTAATCTCTGCTATTAACCTTCTCACTATTTTTATAATTTTACAAAATATAAATGGAATCATGAAATGCATAACCTTTTGTGACTGGATTTTTTACTCTGCATAATTCCCCGAAGGTTTAGGCAGGTCATGGCATGTACCACCGGTATGTTCTTTTTCTTGCTGAGTAGCAAGCCATGGGGTAGACATACCATGGCTTTCTTAATCATTCAGTCTTTGACAGAGATCTGGGGTGTTTTCAGTTTTTTGTTCTTATTAAACACATTAGTTATTATGAACAGATTGTATATAAATCTAAGTTTATATTTTTCAGCAATAAATGTCTACTAGTATAACTGCTAAGGTAAGTAATTTTAGTTTTTTAAAGAAATTACCGGGGCTGGGGATTTAGCTCAGTGGCATTAGCGACTGCCTCTCAAGTGAAAGGTTAGGAGTTCAATCCCCAGTACAAAATAAATTAATTAATTAATTACATAAAACTAACAAATACTGTCTAAAGAAATTACCAAGCTATTTGCCAGAATGGCTGTATACTTTACACTGATCATATATATGCAATAATTTATTACATTTGTTTCTATATATGATTATTATAGTTACATAGTACATCTAGAACTTGAGTACTGATTCACCCCACTTTGTCAAAATTTTTATAGCTACTAGGTTTTACTTTCTCTTGCAGACTTTAGGATAATTTTATCTATCAGTAAAAATGATGTATATTCTTACCAGTATTTAATAGTGTTAAATTTTTACTTGAGACTTTATGTGTTTGTGTGTATGTGGTGCTAGGGATTGAACTTAGGACCTTTACACTGAGTTATATGCTCAGTCTTATTTTAATTTTTGATTTTGTGATAGGGTCTCACTAGGTCACTAAGTTATCCAGTTTAGCTTACACTTGCAGTTCCCCTCTATCTGTCTCTTAGAGTGCTGAGATTACAGCAGTGTGACACTACACGTGGCTTAAGAAGTTTTAAAAGGTGTGTAGGGATACCTGCTTGTGGTTTAAATTCACCTTTCCTTAATTGCTGACAATGCTACATATATTTTCATGGTCTTATTTTTCAACTGTATGTCTCTCATTTGGAGAAATATCTGCTCAAATCTTGTCCAACTCCTTAAGTAAAGCATTTCTTTTCTTACTTTCAAATTTTGAGAGGTATTTTGTAGGTGCTAATTATAATAGATTCAAATTCTTTAATGAAATTTGTAATTTGCAAATATTTTTCCTAGTTTTTAGCATAGATTTTTCATTCTCTCTTTCTCAGAGCAAAAGTGTGTAATTTTGAGGAAGTTCAATTCACTATTACTATTTCCTATTAAGAATCAGGATGTTAGCATCAAATCTAAGAACTTCTCTCATGACTCCAGATTCCAGATGTTCTTCGTATTTTTAAAAATTTTGTACAGCTTTTTATTTAACATGTAAATAGAATCATGAGGTAATGAATGTATCTCTTATGATTCAGAAGAACTTCCAGGTAAGTTCCTGTTCTATTGTAAGTGAATTAAATGATCAATTTAGGTATAAGGTTCAGATTACAGTGTTTTTTAACAGGAATCTTCAATTATTCTTATACCACTTCTTTAGATTATATCTTTCTTCCTTATTCCAGTACATGACTTTTGTACCTTTGTCAAAAAACCTCAATTTATATGTGGTAGTATTTTTGGGCTACTCTACTTAGTTCCATTGTTCTGTATCTATCCCTGTGCCAATATCATATAGTCTTGATTGCTACGGCCACATGAGAAGTCCTGAAATGTATAGACTGATTCCATCCACTTTATTCTTCTCTTTCTAAATTGTTATAGCTATTCTTGTTGTTTTTGTCTTTTCAAATACATTTTGGAATTGTTATGATTTGATAGGAATATACTAATCTTGTGTATCAATTTGAGGAGAAATGACAACTTTGCCATGCTGAATCTTCCAATTATTAGCATGCTTCTTCATTTATTTAAATCCTCTGTGACTTCTTTCATCATTCTTGTCAGTTTCCACATTTAAGTCCTTTATACATTTTATCAGATTCACAATGAATTCATTCCTGAGCAACTGTTTGCAATTTTTAAAAAATTTGATATCCTTATGTTTATTGAAGGAATATAAAAATTCAATTGTTCTCTTAGCTTATTTTGTGTTTTGAACACTTGTTTAATTATTAATTTCAGAAAATTTTGCAGATTACTTGGTATTTATACATAAACTATCATGTCATCTGCTAATAAGGCCAGTTTTATTTCCTTTCTAGTCTGTATGATCCACCCCATCTTCATTTTCGTATTACACTCGCTACAACTTCTAATAGTACAGTAATGAGAGCAGTTAGCATTTTTTCAATGTCTCTGTCTTTCTTTTCCTGCCTTCCTATGGGCCATGTGGAAAGACTTTAGAACTACATGTTAATTAATCTATAGTGGATAATTTAGAACAAAAAAATTCTTTTGGTTCACATTTTTGGAGTCAGAGAAGTTTGATATTGCTTCTGTTTGGCTTCTCCTCAGGGTCTGGCTGCTTCCTATCACGGCAGAAAGGCAGAAAGGCAAGTAGGTGCAGAAGACTAAAATGAAGATTGAGTGCGTGACACAGCTAAGTCATCCCAGAAAAAAGTTAATTTGTGCAAAGCCCATCTCCCAAAACTACCACGGGGAATTGATCCTGAACACGGGCGTTGGTGAGAACACATCATGGTCAAGTCCTAACATTCTTCACATAGCTCTATGCTATTTTTATATACAGCGCACATATATACTACATGTAGTTATATACCTAATGTTTATACATGTTTTAATTTTTCCTTCAGCTGAATTTGTCTTGATTTTCTTTCATTCCTGATGGACATTTTCACACAATATAAAATTCTAGGTTGATGCTTCTCCTTCAGTGATCCCACTATCTTCTGGCTTCCAAACCTCTCAGAAGTCTGTTTAACGCTTGGCACTGCTTTCCCTCCCAGCACCACCCCCATTGCCCCAGCAGGTAAGGAATCATTTTACTCCTTGTTTTCAAGATTTTTATCCTATGTAATCAGTTTTTAAATTTTTGAAAATGTATTGACATAGATACATAGATTGTTCATAATTTTATCATATTTGAGATTCATTCAGCCTCTTAAATATATATATATATATATATATAACCAAACATGAGAAATATCATCATTATATTTGAATACTTGTTTCTATCCCATCCACATTTTCCTCTCCTTCCAGAATGCTTACGAAACAGAACTTTTATTAAAATCCTACAGTTCTCTGATGCTCTTTATTTTTTTTAGTCTGATTTCTCTGTTATTCATATTAGGTTATTTCTCTTCTGTTGGTCAATCTCAAGTTCACTGATTCAGCCTCCATTCTGCTGTTGATTCCTCTCATTTAGTTCTTTGTTTTTGTTATTATATTCTTAACCCTAAAATTGGTTCTTACATCTGCTGCTTTTGGAGTGAAGACTTTCCATTTGTTTATTAAATGTGTTCATGATTATGTTGAAGGATTTTTTTGTTCTGGATGATTTAAAACCATTGTTAGATAAATTTGGAATTTCTGAAATTTTGGTTTGGGAATCTATGAGTTTCTTTTTACATTCAAGTTGAGATTCGCAACATAATCAGTAACTTCCAGTAATAATCTGGACATTTTAGATATTATGTTGTGAGAATTTACATCTTTTAGAGTTCCTGTTTCAGCTGGCTTCCTTTGACACTAGGAAGAGGGAGGATAAACTTATTGCTGCAAAGTGTGGGCAGAAGTCTAGGTCTCTATGACACCTTTACTGACACCAATAGCCTGGTGGAGCTCTCTTTACTGTTGAGCAGCAATGGGAATTTTGGCTCCCAACCAATCATTTGCTTATACCATCTTAGCTAGGAAAGGTGAGGATATTTATTGCTTCACATACAGCCTATTGATACCACATGAGTGGTAGTGAGGTTTCATTTATGCCTCTCGACAGTAGTGAAAGTTTTGATTCTCCACTTTCCTCTGATATCATCTAAGTGAGGGAACAGGGGTCTCATTACTGAACCACAGGTGGAAATATAGGCTTCTCTACTTAACTTTCTCTTATAGCATCTGTGGTGGACTAATGATCAACTTGGAACTCCCAGCTGAACTGAGTCAGCATGGTTTTGGGCATGGAAGACCCTCCTGAGGATTGTTGCCAACAGCATAAAAGGAGAATGGGAGGGGAAGATGTTATACTGTTGCTGGAGAATTTCTTTGCTGGTTTTCCTCACATGAATTCAGTTGTTCTCATATCAAAAGAGCTCAGGTTCCTGCTGTTGCTGATGATGGCTTCTGTTTTCTTCAGGAGAGCTCTGGTCCTTGTTTCAGTGTAGATCTCTCATCCTGCTGGTTCATACTTTCTACCTTCCACCACTGACCTTGGGGCCTTCCCAGTGCAATTCTTTAATGCAGACTTGCATGAGACATTGCCATGGGTTCTAAGCCTCCAGCTGGACTTGTGGAGAACACTGCTGTGGTATCGAGACCCTCATTTGGATTCTTTAGGTCTCTAGTATGTGGACAGATATCTTGTGATCCTCTGTGTTGACTTTTTGAGTGAATATTATAAAACAATCTTGTAAATTAGGTGTCTTGTATTAAACATACTGCCTTGAAATAGACTATAACACTATCTATGTAAAGGAGCTGAATGAACTTGTTACATGTTGGCAAAAAGAAATCTAGAAATCTCACATGACTTTTGTTAGAATGGGTAAAATAGGGTCAAAGTTTAGCAGTGATGCTTAAATACAGAGCTTCCTCTCTGAATAATTTCTGCTTTCTTAGTATGTATCTTTTTTGGTCTCTTGATAGAAGCAAAATGTTGTCACTAGAGCTATATTTTTGTCTTTTACTCTTTATGAACCTTGCTTGCTGGTTATTGCAGGACCAGGTCTGGCATGCATGAGGCATAAAGCAAAACTAAAGAATAGAATTCACCACCAAACACATCCCTTGAAATTGTGACCACTAATGGTGATATTATAACTTCACTGGATTTAGATGTGCCTAGCAGATTTGTAAAGCACAGTTCTGGGTGTGTATCTAAGGATGGCTGGCCAGCAAACTGAGTGGAGGAAGACCTACCCAGGTTGTGGGTAGTATCAACCAATAGTATGTAACCTGGATGAAGTAAAAGGGAAAGAAGAAGTAAATTGATGAATGTTTGAAGAAGTCCATTCTATTTGAGTGGGTGCACCTTTTGCTGCCATCACCTGTGGACATCAATCCCTAGTTTCTCCAGACTTTCAGTGCTCACTCACACTGACAACTCTCCATGAAGTTTCCAGGCCATCAGCCTCTGATTGCTGCTGTATCCTTGATCCCTCTTGTTGTACAACTTCAGGATTCTTGAACTGAGCAGCTACTGGATCCTCCAGCTCTCTATAACATAGACAGCTATTGTGGACTCTCCCATGTTGGATCCTGTGAGCTAATTGTTGCAAAAATTATATTCTTCACATTTTAAAGTCTTCTTATATTTGTTTTAATATAATGTACAGGATTTTTTTTTCATTTGATAAGAAGAATAGGGAAAAGTAAGTCTACTCTACTTTTCTTTAAGTGGGAGAAGAGGCTGTGCTAAGACCAAATACTAAACAACATTTTCCTTTTTGCGAGTTTTAAGATACTAAAGAGGATACAAGATTGCGTGAGAGGTAAAAATCAAAGATCACTTTGGCACTAATAAATTATTAAACTAGAAAAAACGGTGCTAATTTTTGCAAATCAGAGTTGAACATTGGCCAATTTAAAAATAATGCATTATTCTCGTATCTTGAAATTGGAATGACTGGAATAACACTTTAATTCTTGGTATTTAAACTTAAATTTAGAAATGAAAACATTATCAGTACAGGCCAAGTTACTATAAGAAAAACAACAGACAGATGCACCTCTTTTTGATAAGAAAAACTTTTTTCTTCCCAACCTCACCTAACTTCATTATGTAATTTAAAATATATACATAACTTGAGCAAAATTGCATACTTTGTATTTAAAGGGCTTAGAAATATAGATATTGCAGAGATACATTCTATCAATTGCAATATTTACATAAACCTTAATATTCTTAAAATCCTGTATGTTATTGAACCATCATGGTCCATTAAATTCTATGTATATGGGGACCAGGCCCGTGCCAAGAGTGGAGTCAGGCCCAAGTGGCAGTAAAGGAGTTCCAGCTCGCTGGCGCTGGCCCAGGAGAGTATGGGACATCACTCCCTGTGCTTGGGTGTCTGCTCAGCCCTCTAGGACACTGGAGAGGTTTTGCATGCTTGAGTGGATCATGTCCACTGACCTTTATTCAACAGGGGAGCCAAGGCCTGTTAATCCTGGGAAGTGAGGGCACTGGAAATGATTTCTAACACATCCAGGGAAAGTTTTGGAACATTGCTCAAAACACAGAAATATAGGAAAATGACAAAACAAAAGACAAAAATGCAATCTCAGACCTCCAGCCCATTCCAAGAAAGCCTGGGAGCCACCTACATAGAAGAAAATACTAGTCATACACTTAAAATATCTGAAATGATATCAACTGAAATAAAGAAGCAAGTATGGGAAGCTATGAAGGAACTCAAGTCAGAAATAATCTCCCAGGTAAAAGAAGAAATGATAAAAGTAGTAAAAGAAATAGCGAACACATCTAAAGAAGACACAGCTAAAAAATTAGAGGAACAAAGCAAACAGATATAATCCCTCAATGAACAGTATAATAAAGAAACAGAATACCTGAAGCAGATTCAAAGAGATACACAGGAAATCAAAAATTCTATTGAAAGTTGCCAAAACCATCTAAAAAAAGTGAAAATAGAATTTCAGACCTTGAAGATAAGATTACAGCTAGTGAATATGAAAGCAAAGATCTTTTTAAAATAACAAGGAATCAGGAAATAACAATTCAACAGTTGCAAGATGATGCAAAGAAAAACAACATAAGATTAATAGGGATAAATGAAAAAGAAGATGACACAAATGATATCGAGGCTATTTATAGAAGTAATAACTGAAAATTTCCCAAACATGGGAATGGAAACTGACATACAGTTTAGTGAAGCATATAGAACTCCTAACAGCCATAACCAAAATAAAACTATGCCCAGAAATATAATAATCACCATCCCAGAAATCCAACATAAGAACAGAATATTAAAAGCTGTTAGAGAGAAAAGACATCATCTATAAAGGAAAACCTGTCAGAATCACAGCAGACTTAACACAAACAATGAAGTCAAGATGAGCATGGAGTGAAATATTCCAGATCCTAAAGGAAAATGACTTCCAACCCAGACTGATGTGCTCTGCAAAACTGTCCTTCAAAATGGATGGATAAAGAAGACACTTTCATGACAAAGAACAGTTGAAGAACTTCATGATCACCAAACCAACCCTTAAAAGAATACTCAAAGACATTCTGTATACACATAGGAAAAAAATCACTTACCAAGACAGACAACAAAACAGAATGGAAAGGTAAGTATGCAACAGCAGAAAGATAACATGTCAACAATAAAATGATATATAACAGTTATAACCATTAATGTAAATGGCCTCAATTCACCAATTAAAAGAAACAGACTGGCAGAATGGATCAAGAAACAACGTCCAACCATATGCTGTCTACAAGATACCCATCTAACCCAAAAGGAAATTCATAGACTGAAAATCCAAGGATGGAAAACAATACTTCATGCAATAGGAACTCAAAAAAAAGAAAAAAAGCAGGAATAGCTATTCTGTTTGCAGACAATGTGAACTTCAAACCAAGAATGGTCCAAAGAGATAAAGAAGGTCACTACATATTAGTTAGGAAAAAGCTTCAAGAGGAAGTGATAGCAATCTTTAATATACATATGCACCAAATTCCAGAGTACTCAGCTATGAAAAAGTATTAACAGAAATTAAAAATCAAATAAGCAATAACACAATTATAACAGGAGACTTTAACACACCATTGACACAAAGGGACAGATCAATTAGACAGAAAATCAGCAAACAAATAACAGAATTAAATCACACCTGTGAACAAATAGACTTGATAGACATATACAGAGTGTTCCATCCAATAACATCAGAATATACATTCTTCTCAGCAGTACATGGGACATTCTCTGAAACAGACCATATACTAACCCACAGAACATATTTAAGTAAATTCAAAAGAATTGAAATTATCCCATGCATGTTATCGGATCATAGCACCATGGAACTGGAAATTAATGATAAAAGTAACTGCAAAATCCCCACAAACACATGGAAATTAAATAATAATACACTCTTGAGCAATCAGTGGGTCACAGAATAAATTAAAGAAGAAATTAAACAATATCTACAAGCAAACTAAAATACAAATACAACTTACCGGAACCTGTGGGATTTAATGAAAGTGGTCCTCAGAGGAAAATTTGTTGCACTGAGTTCCCACATTAGGAAAACAGAACAAACACAAATAAACAACCTGATACTACACCTTGAATATTTAGAAAAAGAAGAGCAAGCCAAGCCCAAAGTCAAAAGAAGGGAGGAAATTATAAGGATCAGAGCAGAAATTAATGCAATAGAGACTAAGAAAACAATACAAAGAATCAATGAATCACAGAGTTGGTTCTTTGAAAGAATAAATAAAATCTATAAACCCCTAGCCAACCTAATTTAAGAAAGGAAAGAAAAGACTCAAATTCATGCAATACAAAATGAAAAAGGTGAAATCACTACTGACTCTATGAAAATACAGAAGATCATCAACACCTATTTTAAAAACCTCTACTCTAATAGGTTTGATAACACAGAAGAAATGGACAGATTCCTAGAAACATATGAACCACCAAAACTGGATCAAGAAGATGTAAAACTGCTGAATAACCAAATTTCTATTAATTAAATTGAAAATGTAATTAAATCCTTACCAACAAAGAAGAGCCCAGGCCCAGATGGATTCACTGCAGAATTCTACAAGAAATACAAAGAAGACTTAATGCTGACACTCCTCAAACTCTTCAATGAAATCGAAAAGGAAACAGTTCTCCCTAAGTCATTCCTGGAAGCAAATATTACTCTAGTACCAAAACCTGAGAAAGACCCAACTAAAAAAGAGAACTACAGGCCAATATCCCTAATGAACTTGGATGCAAAAATTCTCAATAAAATATTGGCAAGCAGGATGTAGCAAATCATCAAGAAGATTACACACCATGACCAAGTGGCAATGATCCCAGGCATGCAGGGATGGTTCAACATACGTAAATCAATAAATGTAATCCACCATATCAATAGAGCCAAAAGCAAGAATCACATGATCATTTCTATAGATGCAGAAAAGGCTTTTGATAAGACCCAACACCCATTCATGATAAAAATATTACAGAGAATTGAAATAGATGGTCTCTACCTCAATATGATAAAGGCCACCTACAACAGCCAGCATCATATTAAATGGCCAAAAACTGAAAGCCTTTACCTTAAAGTCAGGTACAAGACATGGATGTCTTTTATCACCACTCCTATTCAACATAGTACTGGAAATACAAGCCAGAACAATTAGACAAGAGAGAGAAATAAAAGGAGTAAAGATAGGAAAAGAGGAAGTTAAACTATCATTATTTGCAGATGATATGATACTCCATATAGAAGACCCCCAAAACTCCATTGAAAGACTCCTAGATATAATAAATAAATTCAGCAATGTAGCTGGATACAAAGTCAATACTCAAAAATCAATAGCATTCCTATACACTAACAACAAAATCACCGAGAGAGAAATAAGGGAAGCCACACCCTTCACACTAGCATCCAAAAAAATGAAATACTTAGGACTTAATGTGACAAAAGAAGTAAAAGAGCTATACAGGGAAAATTATAATACCCTGAAAAAAGAAATGGAAGAGGACCTCAGAAAATGGAAAGACATCCCTTATTCATGCATAGGAAGAAAAAATATTGTGAAAATAGCCATTCTTCCAAAACTGTTATACAGATTCAATGCAATCCCAATGAAAATACCACTAACATACCTCATAGATTTAGAGAAATCACTCCTAAAATTCATCTGGAACCAGAAGAGACCTAAATAGCAAAGGCAATTCTAAGCAGCAAAGGCAAAGCAGGAGGCATGACAATCCCTGACTTGAAGTTATACTACAAAGCTACTGTAATAAAATCAACATGGTACTGGAATAAAAACAGATCTGAAAATCAATGGGATAGACTAGAAGATACAACCACAACTATGAACACACTCATCCACCTTATCTTTGATAAAGGGGCCCAACATGTGCACTGGAAGAAAGATAGTCTTTTTAATGAATGGTGCTGGAAAAACTGGCTATACATATGCCAAAAACTAAAATTAGACCCATGCCTATCACCTTGTACTAAACTAAAATCTAAATGGATCAAGATCTAAATATTAAAACAGAAACATTAAATATGTTGGAAGACAAAGTAGGTAAAAATCTTGAAGACATAGGGGTAGATAGAGAATTCATGAACAAGAACCAAACTGCATGGGAAATACTTCCCAGAATCAATAACTGGGATCATATCTTATTAAAGAGTTTCTGCATGTCGAAAGAAATCTCCAGCATAGTGAAAAGAAAACCCACAAACTAGGAAAAAAATCTTAGTGAACTGTCCTTCAGACAAAAGACTTCTGTCTAGAATTTATAAAGAATTAAAAAAAAATCAGACCCCTGAAATTCAAAGACCCAATCCAAAAGTGGGCATCTGAGATGAACACACAGTTCTCAGATAAAGAAATATGAATGGCAAATAAATACATGAAAAAAATGTTCATCATAATTGGTCATTAGAGAAATGCAAATTAAAACCAGACTGAGATTTCATCTCACTCCAGAAAGAATGGCCAGGATCATGAAAACTACCAACAACAAATGCTGGAGAGGCTGTGGGAAAGAAGGAACTCTTCTGCACTGTTGATGGGAATGTAGACTGGTGCAACCACTGTGGAGGTCAGTCTGGAGATTCCTCAAAAAGCTGGGATTGGAAGTCCCATTTGACCCATCTATTCCACTGCTAGGCATATTCCCAGAAGAACTGAAAACATCATACCACAGTGATATGTGTGCACCCATGTTTATAGCAGCACAATTTGTAATAGCCAGATCTTGGAAACAACCTAAGTGCCAATCAACTGAGGAATGGATAAAAAAAATTGTAGTACTTTTATACAATGGAGTACTATTCAGCTATAAAGAATGATCACATTGAGATATTTATAAATAAATGGATACAACTTGAGACCATACTCATAAGTGAAATAAATCAAACTCACGTGCATAAATACCATATGGTCTCCCTAGTATAAGAAATGGTAAGAGTACAGAAGATTCTATGGTAATTATGGTTCCCCATTATATTGCTTTGAAGCCTTTTAATGTTTTCATTCATTGGTTGGAATGGTTTTATTCTGTTTTGTTTGACTTTATTATGTGTGATAGTATGAACAGCTACTTTGAAGAAAACAAGACATAGTTGCAGCCATTGCTGATTTAATATCATCTTGCTTTGAAGTCCTATCATGCTTTTGTTCTTCTATTTCCATTGGTTCTATCATGTTGTATCTTATTGGATTTTAATATGTATGATAGTATAAACAAATTTTTTGTGGAAAATGAGATAATATAGTAGCCATTGTTCATCTTCTGTTATTTGGTTCAGAATGCCTTGCAATAGTTTCATTCTCTTGAATGCTTTTTTTCTATTTTGTTATGTTTGGTATTATCGTGTATGAAGCTATGCTCAACTATTTTAAAGAAAGAGATATTATGGTAGCTACTGTTGATATCCAGTTGTCTTGTTGTGAAGTGCTGTGTTGCTTGCCCTGTTCTGATCTACTTCATTCTGTTCTCTTTTGTTTCATTCTCTGTAAAATAAAAATTTTTAAAAAATTCTGTGTATACTAGGGAAACAAACCAATAATTTATGTCACTTTTGATCACTGTGAAGTTATAATGAGATCAAAATGTGATAAAATAGTTTTATACAAACTACATGACCTCTAAACAGAATGTTTAATCTCATAGTAGCCTCACCAGTACTATTTGAAAGCCTTTATACAAAATAAATAAGTGTTTCTAAAAGTGACCTCTGTGGCCCAGTCCAAGTTTTTTGTTACAGAGAGGGTAGTGGTGAATGCCTCCAAGATTTGCTATTTAGCTTCACTTATGAAACACACAGTGGTTAATCTTGTGTTAACACACATGCTAATCTTGGTTGTCAATTTGACTGGATTAAAAAAGCATCTGTAGAATTAATAAAGCACTCATCTGGATTTGTCTGAGAGGGTCATGAGGCATGATCTTGAGGATTCTCTCTGGTTCCTGGCTCCATCCTTTATGCTACTCTTGCCCTGAGCACTACTTCCCAGTTGCAATGAAGTGAACAGCTTTCTCCATAATGCCCATCCTTCCGTAAGGGTGCTCTTTGGAGTCTGTGACAAATACTCCTGTCTTTGGAATTGTAGACTGAAACCTCTGAAACCAGGAGCCAAAAATTAGCCTTTCTTCCTTTACGTTGAGAGTGTCAAGTGTATTTACTTCAGTGATGAAAAAACTAATATAGGCACCAAAGTTCAAAAGGAAAGGGGAAAAATGAAAAATTGCACCAAGATATATTAAATGATATTATAAAAGAAAAGACATCCAGGACCAGATAGTCTGGAAAAAATTAATAAAACAGCTTGTGCAAGTAACACTGACTCACTGCTCTGGTCTGAATATTTGTGTCACCCCCCCTCCCAATTTGCCCATTGAAACCTGATCTCCAAAGTAATAGTGTTCAGACATGGACCTTTGAGAGATGATGAGGACGTAAGCCAGAGCCTTCGTGAATGCATCAGTGTCCTTATGAAAGACACTTACTGGAGCCTGTCTGCCTCTAGGTCTTGTGAGAACAGTGGGAGAAATTGGTAATTTGCAACCTGGAAGACCTTCACCAGAATCTGACTGTGCTATGTCCTGATCTTGGCATCTTAATCTCCAGAACGGTGAGAAATAAATATTTGTTGCTTATAATCCACTCATTTATGGCATTTTAGTATAGATGTAAATGGACTAAGGCACATGGTGAACATGGAAGAATTTTTCAAAAACATGAATAATTGTCACTTGCACCTTACCCCCTGCTTTATTTACATTAACATAGATGTCTGACATTTTCCACTTCAGATTCACTGATTTATCTCTTGCTATAGCTTAATGGAAGAGGTAGTGTGTCCTATGGAGCCATGCAGGACAAGTCTGTTACCCGATCATGTGGACATTCTGCTTTGCTTACAGCAAATGGGCCTATAAACAATAACAATAAAAGCAACAACTATACAACAAACATGTTCTCCCTGCTTTATAAATATTGACTGTCAGTTTTTAGAGGGCCCCTTTTGAGAGCGCAACATAGATAATTCTCCTAAATGATGGATGCTTGTAAAATATCATCTTGATTCTTTAAAAAGAGATACTCCCATCAAGTTTATGTCATCAGTATAAGCATACTGTGTGCAGCCATATGGAATGGGATGAGTAATTTAAGAAAGTCACTCATGATGATGAAAAGACATCTTAACTAGGGGGAAAGAGAAAAATCACCTGGCTCCATAAAGCTAATGCTGACCTATAATCTATAACAATCTCTCTGTATCTCTTACAATGTAAGGTCTCCCACTATGTGTTTAATTCTCCTGTTGCTGTCAGTCCAAATCCCCTGCTCCTGTTGCATGATCTCCTCTACCTCCACTTCTTCATTATAAATGCTCATTCCTGACCACAGCGGCTGAGTTCATCCCCAAACAACTAACTCTATTTTTCCCACATTCATTCTACTTTCACTGCCATAAAGGACTCACAGTATTTGTCTGTGACAATTATGTTTGTCTCTAATGTCCTTTTTTAACTAGCAGCTCCTGGACATTAACAGTGGGGAAATTTAAGTAAAATTGAACTAAATTGGTGTCCAGAGAAGAGCTAAGAGGATATCAGGTCTGTGTCAAAAGGACTAATCTGAGAAAAATAAATTACAAACCTTATCTCAAGACAAAATCTTTGTCTTCATTCTTCTCTCTTTACCAAAATTTTTTAAATTTTCTGTTAGTATGGAGAAATAAAGTGAAAGCACCAAATAGGCAGAAATTTTGAATATGCTACCCTCTAAAATCTGTTATTTCTACATCTCTACACTAAAAAAACCCACATTAAATCCCAGATTTTTAAGCAGAAAAAAAGATACCATGTTTCAAGACAGCAACATTGCAAAGGGTGAGATGCCCAACTTAGGCATCATTTATCAGCCAGAGTACATGAGACTCTCTGTCTTATGACCTGGTGGATTGACAGTGTGTGGATATTATAAAAACATGCTAATATTGCAGTGTAATTTTTTTGCTGTAGTCAGTATTTCCTATGGGTGGGAAGAAAATTCAGTTTTTGTTCCAAGTAGTTTCATCTTCATTCTTTGACTTTTGGTTTGAAAAATACTTTAACTCCTTTTAACAGTGGTTGGACTATGCTTCCCACTGACATTGTACTGAATTAATCACTTCTCAGGGAAAAATGAATTGTATATTCAATTCTCCTGAGAATTTGATGCATATGAGAGAGAGAGAGAGAGATAAAGTAACTATAGGATGAGCGTATCAATATGGACTTTTTTCAAAATAGGAGCACCAAGATGCTGGTTTCTGATTGAAATTTTGGATTACACAATTTCCCTTCACCCAGACCATCCAACATAGAGCTGCCTGACATTAGATTCTGACTCCTGAGTCTTTTCCCACCTCATTCACCTGACAGCCTTCTCCACAACAGACTATCTTATCAGACGTGACTGATTGCTGTAATCTGTACTCTGGGCAGCCATTAAGCAAATTACCTGAATCATTGCAAGGATTAGTCTCATTAACACATGATTAGCATCAAATTAAAATAATGAGTGTTTAACTTCTGATGTCTTCCAGTTGTTTGAACAGCTTGATCAGCCACACCAGGCTGGCAGGGAGGTGGGGGTGTCAAAGAGCCTCAGAAAAAAGTGAGGTGGCTCGATGTGAGCCATAGTGTAACTCACCAGTAGAGTGAAGAGATCAGACTCAAACTATCTGGATGAAAGGTTTCTTCCAAACAGCATATATGCCAGGTCCAAACAGAAGTATCTGTCTCGTTGGCATTATACCTCCAGCCGTTCATCTGGATCAAGGCTTTGCATACTAATGGTACACCACTCCACACCTCCACATCCTTGATATGCATTCCCACCAGACTTCTGTCATCTCAGAAGGCACAAGAAGTAGCTTTTCTCCTTTATTTACCAAACTGTCAAACTCAAGAATGAGAGTCCTAAAATTCTAGCATTAATGATAGACTGAAGATCTGAGCACAGATCCTCTGTAGTTCCTGTATAGTGTTGTTGAAATAATGACTATCTATTCAGATTAAAAAACAATGAAGAGGATCACCTACATGTAAAAGAAGTTAAATTCACATGGAAGATTTGTTGGAGGGCCAGAGAAGCAAATAGTTTTTCTCCTACTTATTGAAAATAAGGTTTTGAGTAGGTAGACAACTTAGAATGGGTCTTCCATTGCAAACCAATGGCCAATCACTTGTCACATAGAAGGTGAAGACAATCATCACCTACCTGCATGAGTACAATACTATGAAAGAAACAAACTAAGATAAGAAAAAATTGTGAAGATAAAAAAATTTTAATCACTAATTTTTATAAATACCTAAATTTAGCATTGTAGAAAGAAAAAAAAACCTTTTGATCTACCTATCTGGGGTGCTGTAAATTAGACTGGCTAAAGATACAATGATAAGAAACTAGTATAAGTTTTCTCCGTGGCCTTTGATCAAAACAATCCATGGGCCAAAAGGTATGTTTTGGAGTGGTAGATTCTAAATGTATATTGGAATACATTGTCTGTTACATAGAGACTATCCCCATCATAAAGGGGCAAAAAATAGAATATGCCAAAATAAGACTTTTTATTAGTAATATTAAACTTCAAGAGTTTTGAAGGGGAAATACTGAGATACAAGATTTGTATCCTCAAGTGAAAGTTCATGATAATAAAAAACAATGATAATATGAGATAGCAACAGAAAGTTATTTTCAGATACAGTGGGTTCAGAGGCAACATCATTTTAAATTCTCTGTTAAAATAATTTGAGTAACTAAACTAATAAAATACATACTTCAGAAAATAGAGTTGTACTTTAAATTTTCAAACATAGTACATAAAAAATAAAGTATATACTGTCAAACAAATACTTAATAACAAGATGGATCTAAAATATAAAATTAGGTGAGCAAACCTACAATGTAAGGAACAAATACAAACATGAAATCATGCTAAATATATAATCTGAGCTGAGGAATGTAAATAATGTAAATTATTGTTTAACCTGTCTATTGATGATGGGAGAAAAACAAATTGAATGGAGTTTCTAAAATTATTAAGTTTTAGAAAAGTTTGTACTCTGTATATTTTATTCAAACCTCTAAAATTAAAAAAATAATTCCTATAGTCTATACAATAAGCAAAAGCTCTAAGTTTCTTCAATAAAACAAAAATCCTCTACAAGATATAAATTAAAATAATGCCATCAGGCCACAGTCTACCTACCCAAGTCACCCTGTGCACTGCCATGAGGGACTCAGGACTGGGTTCCCCTCCTATGCTGGATGTCACCCCAGCTCCTGGGATCTCTACAGCACAGGACGATAAAGTCGACATCCAATAGACCAATATGACCAAAAAGACCAAACCCTGGGAGCAGAGTTTTACTTCAGGACTGAGGTGTTCTCCTTCCACAGAAACAAGGTGGGAGACAACCTTGGGAGATAGACTTGAAGAGGATGGGAACTTCCAAGAGGCCCCAGGTTGACCAGGAAGATCACGGGGCCTGTATTCTGTGGCGAGACCCAAGGTTTCAAAGGTGTAATTAGGGGTGAAACAGAGGAAGAAGGCATTTACCCCAGGTGGTATGTTTGAGCTCAGCCACTGCAGCCTATGTCTAGCAGAAATTAGTAGTCTGAAGTACTATAAGTCAATCTATGGCTGACCAATTTGTATTCACCAAAACTCTAGTCTTTGTTCTGGTAAATGGCCGTGTTTCTCAATAGCCTGTGTATTTCAGCAATATTGTTATCACTGAATTTGCTACTGTAGCCAAGGGAGCATAGTCATGACTGACCATTGGCCTTCTCTCTGTGTCAATGTCTACATTACCTGGGGATCATGGAAAAGCCAGGCAACAGAAGACCCCCAAGGTCTCCCAGCTCTCCTAAGGCAGATCAAGGGGCACAAATACATTGATGCTTCAGTTGTCGAATGGCTCCAACCTCAAACCTACCCTTACTTAAAAGGTTTGAAATAGTCTCAGTGTTGGTAACTTTGCTTAAGAGTTGAACTGAAAATCCAGTTTGGAAAAAAAAAAAAAACTGCATGAGACAAGAGTGAGTTACATGCCTTGTCTCATCTTGGACATAAAAGGCTGATGCTGTAGTCTAAGTGCTGCTTTCACCCAGGCAACACAGAGTAATTGTGTTATTGTATTAAAATATTCATCATTGTACTTTTTTGTTTTTGCACATTACTTGGGTAAATTATCATAACTATGGCTCCAAAGAAAGTTAGTGATGCCAGCAATGAAGCTAAGAAAAAAACTGTGAGAACTACAATAGAGTTAAAGAAAGAAATCATTATGAAATCTGTCAAAGTCCTGGAAAAATGAATTTATAAATGTAATTTGGGGGCTTTAGAACCAATTATTCAGTTTTCCATTATTTCTTATGGGAAAATACATTATGTTTAGTGCTTGAATTTTTTAATGTTTGAACACAAATTTGGAATGAATTTAGTTTGAAAACCAACGTGCCACTGTACAAAGGAAAGCAAACAACAGGTGACAAAAATCTATGACAATGTTATAGACAAGATAAAGAAACTGGTTTAAAGTTCAAAGAAGAAATGAACCCAAATTTCATGGAAATATTACTCTAAATAATAACCAAGGTTATGGTTTGTGTCTATATGATACCCCTAAAGACTCATGTAGTTTTATATGGGACTGTTTTGGAGGTGTTGAATCTAGAGTTTGTAACTGATTCATGGTTTAATGCTAGGATTAAGGGTGCTAGGATTAAGGGTGAGTGATTGCTGGATCGGCACACTGATCGGACTGGCACCTTGCCAATCTTGATAGATTGGATAAAACATAAAGGACAGAAAGAGGCTCGTCTCCTCCCATTGTTGCTTTTGCTGTCTTGTGCTGCCATGAACATTTGCCCCTCTGCTACGTGCCACACTGCCTTGGAGCCAGCAAATTATAGACTGAAACCTCCACAAACTGTGAACTAAATAAACCTTTCCTCATTTAATTTTTGGTGTTGGGTATTTTATCTCACCAAAGAGAGAAAAGTAACCCAGTATGGATTTGGTGGAAATAAGTAAAAAATTGAGTGAGCTGACAAAAACAGTTCAAAAATGAATGAAAAATTCACCAAATATATAGCATTGTTGAAAAGCTATTAGACAGAAATATCTGAAACAGAAAACATTATATGGAATTCATAAATTGAAGAAATAATCAATGTGAAGACAGTGTCTGAAATTGAGGATAAAATGGAAGAAGTACTCAAAAAGGCCATAAAAATATAAAATAAGAGAATAAGAAAAGACCATCCAACACCTACTAGATCACACTAAGAAGACTAACCTAAAATTAATTAGAGTCAGAGAAGGGATAGAGAACATGCAGATGGAATTATTAATATGTTTACATAAATCACAGCAGAAAATTCCCCAAATATGAGAAAAGGATTCAAATATAAATGAATCAAAACACAAGTGAGCAATGAGTCCAGAATACCAAACAACTATTATGGGAAAAGGAGGTCACCAAAGCATATTCTTATTGAAGTGCCAGATACCCAATCTCCACCAAAAAAAAAAGAATATTAAAAGCTGTTAGAGAAAAATGAAAAATCACATATAAAGGTAATAATTACAACAGATTTTTCAGCACAACCTTAAAATCCAGATGAGCTTAGCTAGAGTGAAGTTTTTCAAGCCCTAAGAGCAAACAACTTTCAACCCTAATTAACATACCAAAAAAAGCTTTCTTTCAAAATAAGTGGAGAAATAACATTTCATGAAAATGATCATGTCAAGAGTGTTCTATGAGTTCTAAAGTAGAACTTCAGAAAATAGTCAAGCATGTCCTACACAGGAATGTAACCAAACAAGCTTAAAAAAAAGATGAAATAAAAATATCAAGCAAGGATAAAGAATAAACAAGAAAAACTGGCAGTAAAAGAAAAGCAAAGCCACCAACAGAAAAACAGTGTAATGACAGTAAATAATCAATACATCTCCATAATATCTGTGATGTTGTTGGCTTCAGCTCTCTAATTAAAAGACACAAATTGGCAGACTGGATCAAAAAGCAGAATACAACAATCTACTGCATTCAAGAAACTCATCTGACCCAAAAATATATTCATAGACTAAAAATGAAGAATGAAAAAAATTTGCATGCACCAGGACTCAGAAAAAAATAGTAGAAATTGTAATCTTAGACATGATAAACTTTATGCTACAACTGATTAGAATCACAAAGTCACTATAAGCTAGTAACAATCCAACAAGAACAAATAATGCTTATAAATATTTATGCACCAAACAGTGGAGCACTTATCTTTTAAAAAAATACTGCTGTACATAAAAGATCAAATAAATATTAACACAACCATAATAGGAGATCTTAACATCTCAATTTCACAAAGAGAGAGATTAACTAAACAAAAATTCAGTAAAGAAATACTAGTGTTCTACCACACCCTTGAAAATATGGACTTAATAGATATCTACAGACTATTCCTCTCTACTACAACAGAGTATATATATATATATGTACTTTTCTGCACCACACAGTACTTTCTCCAACATAGATCACATACTAGTCCATGAAGCCTGCTTAAATAAATATAAATGAATCAAATTTCCCATATGCATTATCAGACAACTGAGCAAGAAAAATGGAAATCAACAATTGAAGAAGTCACAGAAAATGTAGAAGCATATGCAAAATTAATAACAAAGCTCTAAACAGCTAATAGGCAAAGAAAAAAGAAAATATTTTTAAAATTTCTGCAAGTTAATGAAAATGCCTGTCCAATTCCCTGAAACCTCTGGAACACTATAAAAACAGTCTTAAGAGGGAAAGTAATTGCAATCAATGGTCACATTCAGAAAACAGAATGACATTAAATAACCTTAAGATAATTGAGAAGCAAAAACAATCTAAACCTAATCAAAATTAAGGAGAAAAATCATAAAGATTCAAGCACAAATCAATGAAATTGAGACTGAAAAGACATTAAAAAGAATCAATGAATCAAAGACCAGTTTCTTTGAAAGACTAAACAAAATAGATAAGTCCTCAGACAAGAAAAAGACATCAGTGCAATTAGAAATAAAGGCAATATAACAATAGACACTGCTGAAATCCCAAAGATATGTAGTACCTACTATGAAAAATTGTATCCCAACAAATTGGAAATTTTTGAAGTCATGAACCAAAATGAGCCAAATGAACCAAGGTTAACCTAAAGAGTTACACAAAAATGCTGAACAACCCAATAATAAGCAATGACATTGAGACAGTGATAAAGAATCTACAAACTAAAAAAAAGCCCAAAACCTGATGGTTTCACTGCTAAATTTTATGAAACATTTAGGAATGTTCTATCACCTAAACTGCTCAAGCTCTTTAAGGAACCTGAAAAGGATGGAGTGCTTTAGATTTATTTATGGAAGACAGCACCACACTGATTCCAAATCCATCTAATGACATAACTAGAAAAGTATACACTAATGTATTTAATGGGTACAGATACAAAAATTTTCAACAAGTTATTAGTAAACAGGGTGGGACATTTAATCAAGAGGATCATATGTTATAATCAAGTAGGTTTCATCCCTTGCAGAGATGCAAAGATGGTTCAATATATGGTCATCAATAAATGTAATACATCTCATAAACAGAAACAAGGTTATAAACCACGTGGTCATAATAATAAAATCTTTCAACAAAATCCAATATTCAGGTAATAACCCTGAAGAAAATAGGTATAGATAGACCATACTTGATTTTAATAAAAAGCTATGACAAACAAACATCATATTAAATGGGGAAAACTAACAAGTGTTCCCTCTAAAATCAAGAACAAGACAAAGTTGCCCACTATTGCCACTTCTATTCAATACAGTACATACTCAAAACATTAGCCAGAGCTATAAGGCAAGAGAAGAAAATAAAATGATACAGATAGGAAGGGAAGAGTTCAAGTTATCCTTATTTGCAGATGATATGATTCTCTACATATAATACATGAAGAATTCCACCAAAACCTCTTATAATTAATAACCAACTGAAGTAAAGTAGCAGGATACAAAATCCACTCAAAAATCAATGGTATTTGTGTACCAATAATGAGTGGAACGAGTTTTAAATTCAGTATCATTCATGATAGCATCGACAAAGACAAATGCCCTAGGTATTAACCTAACCAAGAGTGAAAGACCTATACAAAAAACATGATACTCTGAAAAACAAGGTTGAAAAGACATCAGAAAATGGGAAGATGTCCCCTGCTCCCAGATAGGGCAGAACCAATATTGTCAAAATGGTCATAGTCCCAAAACTGTTCAACAAGATTTAATTCAGTTCCAATCAAAACTCCAATAGCATACTTCATAAATCTAGAGAAATCAATCTTAAAATTCACATAGGATCCTGAGAAACTCAGAATAGCAAAAGTAATTTTGGATAACAAGAGTGAAGCAAGAGGCCTCACATTATCTGACTTTAAGTTAATTACAAAGCAACAGTGGTAAAGGTGCCATGGTATTGGGACAAAAATGGTATTGAGGACCAATGAAATAGAATAGATAGTACAGAAATATCCCCATATATATTCAGCTATTTGATATTTGACAAAGGACCCAGAAGCATACATTAGAGGAAAGAGAGCCTATTCAATATCCTGTGCTGAGATAAGTGGATATCTGTTTGCAGAACATTAAAATTGGATCCATTTCTCTCACTATGCCCTAACCAGAATCAAAATAGATCAACAATCTAAACATTAAAATGAAAACATTGAGCCTATTGGAATATAAACTAGGTGAAACACTTGAAATTCCAATGTAGGAAAGGATTTCCTGAACAGAACTGCAATTCCACAAGAAAGAACATCAAGAATCAACAAATGAGATGATATCAAATTGAAAATCTTCTACATCGTAAAGGAACTAATTAGCACAGTGAATAGACAAACAACTTACCAAATGGGGAAAAATTATCAGCTACTCCTCTGACAGAAGACTAATATCTAGAATATATAAAGAACTAAAAAAAAATTAGACTAGAAATGAACAAATGGAATAAAGAGACTTCTCAGAGGAAGAAGTGTAAATGGTCAGCAAATATATGAAAAAATAAGTAACATCTCTGGCTGTGACAGAAATGCAAATCAAAATAATGCTAAGATTCCATCTGGCACTAGAAAGAATAGCAATCATCAAGAGTCAAAAATAACAACAAAACAAAAAGTAAAACAAAAACCAACCCACAAACAAAAGTGCTGGCATGACTGCAGTGAAATAGGAACCTTCCTGCATTGGGAGTGGGAATGTGAACTAGTACAAACACTATGGAAATAAGTATGGAGATTTCCCAAAGAACTAAAATTAGAAGTTCCATAGTACCCAATTACCCCTTTGTTTGGATTTCTTCCCTAAAGAACTAAAGATTTCATACCACAGCAATACACATCCCCATATAGAGCAGCACAGTTCATAATATTTAAATCTTAGATGAATCCTGTATCCCCACCAATGATCAACAGGGTAAACAAAATGTGTTATTTGTTCATAGTGAAATATTACTCAGTTACAAAGAAGGACAAATTCAAGGTATTTGTAGGAAAATGGATGCATCTGGAAAAGACAATGTTAAGTGAAATAAATCAGCCACACAAGCTTAACTATGTATAGGACATCTATCTCATTTTAGTAAGCCAAAGTACAAAAAGCATAATAAAGGATGGGTAGAAAGAGACAAGGGGATAAATCTCTTGTATATGAGAAAGGATCCTGG
Source organism: Hydrochoerus hydrochaeris (assembly GCA_004027455.1). Lineage (NCBI taxonomy): Eukaryota > Metazoa > Chordata > Mammalia > Rodentia > Hydrochaeridae > Hydrochoerus > Hydrochoerus hydrochaeris. The sequence goes on from PVLA01002489.1 coordinate 40,113, forward strand.
AAACCAAGGGAAGGGGGAGGGGAAGTAAGTAGAATAAGTGTGTATCATGTACAAGATTTTAATGGTCTCAATGAACACAGGCATTTTATGCCGTACACATAAGATTAATCACATTGGCAAAATCAAAATAGAAAATTGGGATTTATACTAGGAGGTGGGAGGCAGGCAGGAGTGAAGGGAAACAAAATTAAGAAAGAATTGAACTGCATGCTGTGCACAGACATGCCAAGCTGTCTGTGAGTCGCATGTACAGCACACGTGGAGTAACAAAAAAAATTGTTTAAATGAATAACGACATTAATCATCACAATTATTGTAAAAAAATGGTACAATTAAAACTCAAAATGTTCAATTTTAAGCGTTATTTTTATTGACTGAAAATAAGCCAAATGTGATAGAAACAGGGAGATCAACTTGGAAGTGGGAAGAGAGGAATCTGGGGATGGAGAGAGAGGAGGATCTGAGAGGAAAGTGGAAAGGAAAGTGACCCAGATGGGACAACAATATGCAACAGTTTCCCAAGGATATATAGTTTTTATGTACCTGAAATAGATACCAATAAAATATTAAAATTTTAAATAAAACAGAAGTTTACTGTTAACTGGAGCAGTAACGAAAATTTTAAATTGCAAAATATATCACAAATACAAAGGAAAAGACAGGGTATCAATAATGATACAAAATAAAGTTAGACCTGGTGACACATGCCTGTAATTCCATCAGTATGAGAGGCTGAAGCAGGAGAACTTGAATTAAAAAATTCAATAGATGTTTTCATTTAAAAGGGAATGATTAATAAACATTAATGGAAAAGACTCAAGGTCCTGTGAAAGTTTCAAAGTTGTAACTAACAGATTAGTGGGACACCAAAAGAAGAATGGAAAAAAGACCATCAGGTTTTTTTAAGAACATACTAGCAGTATTCCTTAATTTAATGAAGTAAGTAAACAGATACAAGAAGCTAAAAAATGCAATTAATATTTTTAAAAGGCTGGTAGTAGAGCTCAGTGGTATATAACATGCTTAACATAAGCGAAACACTAGGTTTGAATCCCGGCACTGCATGGAAAAAAAAATATCAATTTTAAGAAATTTTTTGCCTAGTTATGAAGAAAACTTTTAAGACAGACAAAATTTTGTTCTATATTAAGAGAATAATTTAAATCATCCTAAGCTTTTCATCCATAAATAGATACCAGAAACTGAAGCAGGTAGATGATTTTGAAACTATTCAATCAGTAAACACAAAACCACAAAGAAGCCAAGCTTCCCAGCACTGTGGATGGGTAAAGCGGGAATATCACAAGCCCAAGCCCAGTGTGGGCAATTTAGCAATTCAAGGAAATCCTCTCTAAATAGAAAAATAAAAAAGGTGGAGATGTAGCACAATGCGTAGGCCTTGGGTTCAACTTCCAATATCACACACACGTGTGCACACACACACACACACAATTCAGAATTCTATTGTAACAAAATATCCTTCCTCAATGTAAGTACAATACAGGTATAATAAGATATAGAAAAACATACTGCAATAAATGCTATGAAAAGTTTTCCACCAAGGCAATACCTTAAGGAAATGAAGAAATGATGTCAGAAAGAAATTTGAATTCTTGATAAATTAAGACCGTCAGAATATAAGAATAAAGTTTAGTGGGGCATGTGTGAACCCAAAGTGCCTATATAGTTAAACTCTTTCTATATTTTATGTGAATTTACACAAAATATGCCTAAGGACATTGTGAGTACTTAAATATTTATATTGCAAAAGATTACAAGGCATACAAAGAAACAGAGAAATATGGATAATAAATAAACTCCAGAAACGGACAGTAGGACAAAGAGGTAAAGGTATCCTTGAATAATTTTAGTTGTTATTTCTCTGTAGAAGAAAGGCACATATCCTTTATGTTTTGGTGCTTTCTGGTTCTGCTTTTTCAAAGAAGAAATTATCTCCTTCCAGAAAACTGGATGAATGTTAACTGCAAGACTTCATGAATGGGGAGAGACCAGACTGGTGTGAGAAGGACAAAAATCTGTAATTCTTGTTATGACTTAGATTGACTTTTAGATAAAATTTTTGAGTTTGGGTTTTATTCTCCACTCTTGCCTTCCCTGATATGAGGTGATTCCAATTTTTGAAAAATTTCTGGAGTTATTATGGGTAAATCACTTATACTTTTGGCAGAAATTGTTTATGACTACTTCAGTTAGCTTGGGTTGCAAATCTACCTAGTTCCTGCATATTACATTTGTTGTGTTTTTAGAATATTTTAAAGCCTGGGTATAGAAAACCACCTTGAAAATGGGAGTTTCTTACCATATAAATTTTTAAGTGAATTTCATGCATTCAAACAGTGACTTAGTTACCAAAATTTCTTCTAAAATGAATACTTTCAAAACATATGTGGTCCAGTTCCTGAAAGAGTAAGAGGCAGACAGTGGTTCAGGGTTATGTATGGTTCAGATTTTCCCTTAACACATCATGTGTATTAGTCAGTTTCGCATCTGGAACCAAAATCTAACCTGCATCTTGGAGAAAAGATATATTTTGGCTCACAATTTCAGAGGTTTCAGTCCATGGTCAGTTGACTCAAAGGCAGGAAAAGCATGGTGGAAAGACATGATGAAAAACAGCAGCTAGTCTTTTAGCAGCCAGGAAGCAGAAACAGCAAAAGAATCAGAGAAAGAGTAAGGGCTTGCAGACACGAATGCGTTATTTTAGGTCACATCTTTCAACGACCCACTTCTGAACACATGAGCCTTTGCAGGGACATTTTACATCACACCATAAGAATGAGGGACAAAAAAAATATAAAAACAAATAACAATCAGTAGCATCCAAAATAGTTTGACAGGGCTGTGTTCAGCTTCCAACAAAACTTCCAGCTAACATAAATGTTGGCTTTGGCTCTATAGTCTAAGTGTTCTTCTGTGATTTAACCCATTTATATTGCAATTTAAAATTTTCTCATTAAATTCATGCATGTTACCTAAAATATGGAAGGAACAAGAATTCAAAGGGGAAAAATGGTATTACACTCTGTTGGTATGAGTGTTTCATCAATGGGACACTAGGCATTGAAGGGTTAACTGTTATCCATTATAGATAATAATTTATTTTATGTTTAAGAAAAATAAAATGAAGCTTGATTAATTTATACATGTGTTTTATAAACCTAAACATATATATATGTCAGCTAAGCAAATGATTCTGCATATTTTATTCATAAACTGTGAAAGATAAACATTCTGTTTTTTCAAAGGAGAAAGATACTGGGGTAATATGATGAGAATAAATTACTTATAACAATTCTTCTGGTTTCTAATTTATTAGAGGGCACTGATACTCAATTGATCATAAGTTAAAACCAAAATTTTCTAGTAGGTTAACACTGACAATCATCCTACTTTTTATTTGGAAGCAATTTTAATTTGACTTAAGAATCACAAAATTATGTGGCTAAATTGGTTTGTGAATTCCTTAGCAAAGGAAAACATTGCAAACCTTTCTTTCTAATATAGTAAATGGTGATCAAATCCAGTTTGTTTTATGACAATTGCAGTCCTATGGGCGCATTTAGGCAAATTTCTTAAGTAGCCACAGCAATGTGCCAATAGTATAATTTAACTATTTGCCAGGAAAACGACTTCAAAGTCATAAGTAAAATATTTTTAAGCAGAAGAGTTTGCTCTTCTATTAATTTCATACAAATGTTGAGAGCAAAGTTTAAATGTTAGGCCGTAATTAGACTGATACAAAAATAACTAAAAAGTAATTCATAAATTGGCAAACCTTCCTCTCTTCACTCCAAAAAGGAGTGATTGAATGGATTTTATGTGAAGAGCATTATGCTAGCTGCTAGATTTAAAAGGTGATTAAAATCTATCCTTTATGTACAGAATCATGTAGAACATACTTTAAAAATGTAGTAAACTTTGGGATTACTTATTTAGTTGTGGGGAGTCAGAAAACTTTTTAAATAATTTGAAGCCAATTCAAAAGTTTGAAGATGAGTGATAGCCAGATAACAAAGTAATAAAAGAGAAATTTTAGAAATAATTTTAAGCAAAAATATGGAGGCATAAAGTAACAATGGTGGGTATGTGGCAAAAGAGTATATGATAAAGTCTCCTATTTGATTTCATTTTATTACACCAGTGCTTATGATTTATCTAAATGTGTCAGATCCTGTGCTAGGCAGCAAAAGTAGAGGTGAATAGGATGCACAGCTCTCTGCCTTCATAGGGCTTACTCTCTGCATAACTGGGGCTATCTTATTTAGTTTAACAACATTAGTTTGGTCCATGACTTTAAAATTTACAAGTCCATTCTTTCCATTAATAGGTTAATATTTTTGATAAATTAGCATGTTGAGGATAAGATGTAATCATCATCATCATCGTCAGGATTACGAATATGGCTTAATTAGAGGCATCACTGCAAATTGTAAAAACGAATCTGACAGGCTTTGCCCAAAGGAAAACAAAAACCAAAAAAAATAGGAAGAACTCTAAGTCAGTATTGTTTTCACTGAAATTTCACATTTTCTCAAATATATATCCAAAAAGATGATGTTATGTCAACAGAAGTCATTTAATATTATTGGTAACTGGCTACTATAAATAACTATCTCTGTGAAAGTTGAAAATTTCCTATATTGAATAATCTCAACTGTTGACTGTGTCATATTCTCATTATTAAAATAAACTTATTCTGTAATAAGCAATTTGGCAAACAATGTAATAATGAATAATTACAAGTAATTGATAATTAGAATGGAAATAATGCTTTTGAAATAAGAGAGAAAGTGGGAAAGATTTATTGTATTACTGTGCATTTATGAATCATAAAGTGCTATCTAATATGTAATATGGCTAAAATTGTGAATGTAAACTTCAAAATAGGTCTTTATAGCATCCCAGTTTATATAGTTTCTACGTATAACAATTGTAGGAATCATTCTTAGGGATTTTGTTTTATTAATTTTTCTTTAATTTCTAGAACTAGATTTAGTTATTACATGCTAATCAGGGGTGAAAGGGAACAACCATACATACACAGTAATACACATGTGAATATAGGCATTTTAGACAAAATATAGTAAATTAGGAAGAAATTATGAGCAAAAGTTAAACTGGTTGTATATTTAAATCAAATTAGTGAAAAAGAATAAAGATTTTTTAAAGTCACAATTTTTTTAATAAAAGTGAAAATGTCTCTCCTGTCTCCTAGCATTAATTCCTATAGTTCACAAAGCAGCAAGTGTCATATCAGAACCGGACACAGGCTTTAAACCACGGATATCTATATGCCAACCACGATAAACAGGGAGAAGTGTTCAGTGTGGTACTACCACTATAAATATTCATAGTATGAAAAATACTAAAACTAGGGCACTAAGCTCTTGTCACCACTTGAGTCTTGATATGTCTTCATTGCCTGGAAATGTACATGCTGAAAAATTCAGACAGTCTAAAAAAGAAACGTGATTTGTCATCTGTCCACCCTGTCTTAACCCTTACAGCATATATTATCACACCAGTTGCTTTGTCAGTTCTTCACCTTCTCCTCATTATCTCATTTCAATACAAATGTCATATATTACTTATCTATTCTAAATTTCAACCTGAAAAAACAACTTAGTGTTCATCAGACCCGCAGGTAAATGAGACTTCCATGCTATAGTTAAAGGACAGATATGATGTCATTACATGAATTGCAATCTGAAGTTACTTATGCACAGGGCATTATTATCATTATTATTATTATCATCATCATCAATCCTAACCTACAGAATCTGAAAAAACATTCTAACATATTTGTCACCCAGAGGAAAGTGCCTTTGCTAACTAGAAAACAGCACAAGTATTGTATGAAAATCATTCTACTGAATATTTGAAAGTATATTTAAAATTTTGTCTGTCTGAAGAATTCTATAGAGTGTTAGGATATGGTCAATGGAATCAATATAAAACTTGCTAAAGTGGAACTTTGTATAATTCAGACCCAAACAAGGGACAAGATATCCAAAACACAAATGCGATTCCTTCTCCTCAAAAAAGTTTGTAAAATGGGATAGAATTGCACACACACGTGTGCACACACACAAAGACAGAAACCTTAAGCCTAAGAGGGAAAAGAGTTTTTTATATCTATGCTCGTATATTAAATCTATGAGCTGGTTAAAAGTGTTATAGTAGAATTTATGTTTAAAAAAAAACATAAAAGAACCTTAGGCAGATTGTGATGTGATAATGTGATGTAACTCTTTAGCTACCACTAAAATTACTGGGCAATCTCAAATAAAACTGCTAGAGACATGTTACTCTACCTAATGTCTTGAGACTAACATTATCCTTATATGCACAACAGTAAAACAGATACTTCTCCCACCAAAAATCACTTTCAACTGATGATTAGTAGCAAAGAGGAATGAGAAATCTGGAACTACTATTATAAAGATAGTCACTGTAGATGGAGGAACCAAGGCAAGCAGATATATAACATTTAAGATTTAAAAGGGCCTTTAGGGATATTGTAGTGCAAGTTCCTCATTTTAATAAGTGAAGATACTAAAGACCAAAGGAGTTATTTAATCCAAAGTCAGAGATTTGATGAACTGAAGTTAATCAGAACATACTGGGCTTAATAAAAACCTTTGGCAATTTAGTATTCATTAATTCCCAATGAATGTCTTATTCATTTGAAATATTTCAATCTATATGTAAGTTCCTTGACTACCTTACCACCATATTCTTAAATTCTAGAAGCAGTAAATCATTGTAATGAGGTACAAATAGTCTCAAATCAAAAAAAAGCAAGACTATCATTCCATAATCAATCCTCAGTCCAGCCCAGTAGGACGCATATGGGTCTACCGAAAACATTTGACAATTTGAACACATTTCCAGTGTTTCATTTTATTTTGCCTAGAAATTTCCTATCTCTGGCTCTGATTAAAGGAGACATGGAGAGGGGCATCTGGAGAGTTCAATTCAAAAATGAAAAACATAATTCTCTTTCTCCACTAATTCAGTTTTCAGTGTTAGATCAAATGAAGTTCCAATTATGAGTATAAGGAGAATTCAGTAAATAACTACATTGCAGATTTTTAATTTTTTTTAAACACAAACTTTTATTATTGGAGAGGAAAGCATGGCCTTCTCCCTTTGTTTTACATCACAGTTTTATTTGCCAGGCTTGCCAAGCTGCAATAATGATTCCAGAAGCTATATGAAAGACACCAAATTATTCCACAAAGGAATGGAACAATTACATGCTTTTCCTTCTCATGCGTCTCCTTGCTAAAAGATAGAAAGTGCTCTGGCTCGGATTCTCATGGCCTATTTTCTAGGAATTTCCCCTTTCTACACCACTTGCTGCTTCCATCTGTTCTCAAGATTTGAAATACATCAGAACTTGACTGAAAATTGTCTCAATCTTCGGAGACGTGTCTATATCCATTAAGAAGTGATGAGCTTCAATATAGAACCAAACATTCATTGATGAAACATTTATCTTAAAAATCTCACCATACAAATATTTGTGCTCCTACAGGCCCAGCTCTTAGTGCAAGCTCAAAAAGAGCGAGAAGCTTGCTGAACGGCTGCCTGTAAGAAGGGTAGGGAAAGACTCCTCGAAATTAATTTTAAGAGGTAGAAAGAAATGTCGGTTTCTGGCATTTGATAATTTCATGTCATTTTACAAGACTGAGCCCAGGTGTTAAATGATCATAGTCTCAGTGTTAGGTCTGACTCTCACCTGGCCTGATCATGTACTAAATTTGCATTTTTACGAAACACCTCTCAAATCAAACCTGGTGTTTATTAATGATATTACTTAAAATCAATTGTAATCATACTTATTTCTGCCCAAACTGTACAATTCAGTGTGCTTTGATAATCAGGGTAGCAATTATTTTAAAAATAGCCAAAAGGAGGAAACAACCCAAATCCTCACCAAGAGATTAATAGACAAACAAAATACGATGTGTACACACTGTGGGAAATTATTCAGTCTTAGAAATGAGATTCCAATCTGTGCTGAAGTATGGATGAACCTTAACAACACTGCACCAAATGAAAAAGAAAAACCAGCTCAAAGGACAACAATGGTAGTTCCAGCTATGTGAAGTGTCTAAAATAGTAAAACTCAGAGAGGTTGAAAGCAGAATAGTGATTGCTAGGAGCTGTTGTAGAAAGGGGAATATGGATAATGTTTATGGGACATAAACTTTCAGTTTGGGGAGATGAGAAAGCTCTCATGACAGTGATGACAGTTGCACAATAATGGGAATGAATTTAATGCCATTGAACTACACACTTAAAAATGGTTAAAATGGTAATTTTTAGGTTGTGCATATTTTATTACGTTAAAACAGAATAGTGAATGATTTGAAAGGTTTTGTATTTTGGAACTCACTGATTCTAATAACAGCCATAGTAAATGTACCTTTATGGAGGTATATATTATAAATTATTTATGTTACACAGATGAGGGAAATGAGATACACTGTAATAACCTGCATAAAAGCTCACAGGACATCAGAGGCAAGATTCAAATATGTTCTCTGAGCCTTGCTTTCCCAGCATAAGAAAATGCAATCATAAATAATCTCATAAAACCGAGGTTGGCCACGATAACCCACCATCTGTTTTTTCCTGATTCTACCTTTTCGGCTACACTGTCTAATGACCAATTTCTTATACTTTTTGTTTTAACTCAAAAATATGTCCCCTTTCAACTTCCTCCACATACTCAGTCCACTGTCTTAATTCATTCACATCTCAGACACTGGAACTAACCTGACTCTTTCCTAATCTTAGACTCATCCTAATGTCTGTTCCTCAGGCCAAACTGTTTCAGCCTCCTTTTGCCTGGAGTAATCTTACAAACTGGCTTCAATTGTGAATGATCAATGATATAATAATATAGCTATTCATTCTATAAAATTTATTTTTCTTCCAGGCCTTGGAATAATTTGATATAGAGTCAATTAGCTTGGACATTCCCTGTGTCAAGCCAATCTTCTCAACTTGAGATGTTTTGACCATAAAATACATCTGGCACCATCTTGGTGGATAACTTGGATAACTTTCCAACCCATTAGATATTAGACCAAAAGTCAAGTTGACACATATATATCTTCCTTGGCCTTTGCTGATCTTATGTATTTCATTCAATATCATTACTGAGAATCCCTAATAACAAAGGAGAGCTATGCTGAATAAGGCTTTCTAGAATCCTGCAATTCTAAAAGAGAACACATGTGTGTTAGAAATAAAATAAGAATTATCCCTAAGAAGGATGCACATAAGTATCACCAATCATCAGAAAAGAGATGGATGATTATTCTAGCATAAATACAGTAAGACCTTATAGAGTGATTCTCAGCAAGTTTATCCTATACACTCAAAATCACTTTCAGTTTATCTATACCTAAACAAAGTAATTGATGATAAAAAAATACTTGTTTTTGCAAAATTAACTAATTTCTACTCTTTATTTTTAAAAATTTATTTATTCTTTAAAAATATATTAAAAATTAATGAAGAAGAATACTTTATTTCACTTTCAGAGTTTCAAATATTATTTAAGTAAAGTATTTTATAGAAAAATTATACATAATTAGGTTGAATTAAAATGGCAAACAAGTCAGTCTCTACTCATACATAGCTTACCTTTGTGGTTTTCAATGAACAAAGAATAGTCATTGTCTCTATTTAAATCAATGCTGGAATAATTATTCATATACAAATATTTTTAAGTGTATAAAATGTCCAGATGCAAGACATATATATCTAAAGTATACAATGCTCCAAAGAGGTCACACCAATTTCTATTCTAAGAGTATATGAGATTATAGTTTCCACACACTGGATCTCTTTCCCCTGAAATTTGTTAGCTTGTTTACCTAACAGATCTAAGATGGCATTTCAGCAATTGCAGATTTTGCATTTTTTTGATCAGAAGAACATGGAGATTTTTTAAATATATTGATGAGATATTCGCATTTCCTTTTCTGTAAAATATCTGATCAAATGTTTATCTGTTTTCTCCAAGAGCCAAAAGTATCTTTAAGAGGCCAGAAACTCACTATAATCCTAACTAGTACCTAGTTAGTAGCTATCTCAGCTTGACAATACATAAAAAAGAATTGGGTAGTATTTAAGTAAACCCATAACTAAATTTGTGGTATTTTGCCTCCATATACACATTCATTTGGAGATGGCTATTTCCAGCAGGAAGTCTGGCTCTAGGAAAAGGAAGTCCATGAGGAAGAGGAGAAGACATTAATGAAGAGATTAAGGATGAGGAAATATGAAAGAAAAAGAAAATGAATAAGAAAAGCTAAAAGAAGGGAAGAGATAAGGAAAGATTTGTGGAGAAGTAGAGAGGGGAGAAGGAAAAGTTGAACTGTGTCTAACATAATTTCTGCATCACAGGAACAGTGTTGTTAATACTGTGAAAAATGTGTAGCATTTGTGTAGAGTTTTTCTGAATTTTGCTTTTCAGACTATGAGTTGAAATATTGTGAGTTTTAGTATATACTCACATAATAGTCATTTTCTTCTCATGTTAGCATTTGTAAATTTACGTTTCTGGGATGGATAATTGTCGCTTTACTTTTATTTGGCACAGTCTTTATTTAAGTTCAAATGTAAGCACAATTTGAGCCTCTTAAGCTAACACATTATAATATTTTCCAATAGATTCTTTTTATGTCCTTTGTTCAATAATTATGGACCAGGTCAAAAAACATTTCACATTGTATTCCCACTAAGAACAAAGAGTGTTCTAGGAAAAGTCTAGTTCATTATTATAATTAATATGTTACTATAATTAATTTCAGAATTAAAGCAGGAACATGGTCACTTTCATGTAACTTACAAAGCTTCCCAAGTTTCATAAAACTCTGATCATTTTAATTGTTCACCCTTTACTTGATGCTTTTTTCTAATTGCTGTATTTAGTATTTCTGTTTTATTAAGTACCATGACAGAAGCAGAAGCAGCATGAGGTCCATACTTTATCCACCTGTGCTTTGCAAAAACCCATGACTATTCCAAGAACAATGGAGCTCTGAAAGAACAAAATTAACTGCTTATTAAGCTGTAGCTGTAAGAGAGAAAATAATTAGTGGCCTTGGGAAAGAAGATAAAGACAATAAATTAAAATGAGAAAATTTAATTGGCAGAAAAGCATTTAATATTTTTCAAAGAATTTATTTTACAGAAAACATCCAAGAAATTAAATTATAAACCTTCACTAAATGAAGGCCAAAAATAATAACAATTATTTTTGTGATAAAGTTGGTAAGATTAGGAAACTATTAAGCTATTTGAAGACTTCATTGAAATAGATGAGAAATAATAAATATAATAAAGAGAGTTGGTTTGCACAGTAAAATATTTTGTTATTTATTGTTTCAATATTGTATAAGTATAGCATTTTATAGATGAAATAAAAAACTTGCTGGTAAGTTCATATACTAGTGATTTAGTGTACTGCTCTGGTTCTTGAATCATAAATGTTTTTGGCATTACTTTAAAAGCTAAATGCTTTTTATTCTTTTCTACCAACATCCATTAACTGATTCTCACCATTCTTTGTACCACAGAAAAGTCATCCAGCATTGAACTGTTTATCATCTAGTCCTGAACCTGGTCAAATATGTGTTCCAATAAAATGAGATGATCAAAATAGGATTTTTACTAGAATTTATTCTAGTGTTCAGTATCAAAACAAAATTGTATTATCACAAATTCAATCAATAGAAGAAGCCCAAGGGAAGCCTTTGAAGAGTATTTTGTAATTTATCAATTCAGCAGCATCTTCCTCTTCTTTACTGTGTACTGTATACTGTGTGTATACTGCGGTTTGGGTAAGTGGGTTTTAAAGGCCCATGTGTTTAAGGTTTTCCGGGTGATTGATTCTATGAGGATGTGTGACCTTTAAGAGAAGGACCTTAATGGGAGATGTTCAGGTGATTTGAACCATGTCCTTAAATTGTTTGATTGTTTGATCATTTTTTATGCCTAGATCTTGTAACCTGAACAACTACTTCTAAGATAACAATATGCAATATATTAACCAGTGTTGATTTCTTACTGTTTTTTTAAATTCTGTATTATTTTGATCTTTTTTTCTGTTTTTCTTTGTAAAAATTTTTTTTTTAATTTAAAAAGGTGGACCTGTGCAGCTGAGTGCTCTCTACAGGACTCCAGCCATCACTGAGGATCTTACATCGCCCTGGGACCTTGGCTCACGCTGCTGCACACTCCCTGCATGGCCCACGGTGTCCTTGGGGAATGCATGCTGCTCTGGGACCTTGGCCCATGCAGCCACATGCTCTCTACAGGACTCCAACCATCACTGAGTGCCTTACGCTGCCCTGGGACCTTGGCCCACACTGCTGTGCACTCCCTGTACAGCCTATGCCGGCCCTGAGAAACCTATGTTGCCTTGGGACCTTGACCTGTACAGCTGCATGCTTTCTACAGGACTCCAGCCACCACTGAGGAACCTCATGCTGATGCACTTGGTCCTTGGCCCATGCCCAGTGGACGCCTAGACCTAGGACATCTTCTGGTCCATTGAGGACACTCCCTATTTGCTGGACCTAATACTGCTGTTGATCTTCAGCTCCCATCTTTTTCCCAGAACCTTGAACTACAGCAGATTAACTATGCTAGCTTGATGGGAGATTCAGTAACTGCCTCACCCAAACAGAAGATCTCAGCAGGCTCCAGTCAGTGTGGTGAGTAGGCCCCTAAAAAGAGGTGTACAGTGGGTAAATAAGGCCAGTAGTAAAGCTCCCTCCAACTAACTGTAGGACCTTGGTGAGTCTGGGAAGAGTGTGGGTCTGCACACAAAGAACATCAGGCAGGTTGAGGAGTGTGCCAAGAAGGGCTCCCCAAATTGGAGAAAATCAAAAGGGTTTATGAGATACACAGGCACATAATAGGGACACAGTAGGGTATCAGCCAACACAAACACTATAGACAAGGAGATCTGGTGACCTGGAATAACCTAAAGATAAAGTAATAGCAAGAACTAAAAGTTGACCTACATCAATATTACTAAGCTTGTCATCCCAGGAGGAATGTAGGATTCACCCAACAGGTCCTGCAACAGGAAGTCAGGTGACTGGCCGACCTATACATTGTGGGACCCAGCAATTGAACAAACATCAACCTTACATTGGGACACCAAGAAACACACTACCAACAGTTGACACTAGTGGGACTGAAGGACCAAACACTAACTCAAAAGAGGAAAATGGCAAAAAAAAAAAAATGTAACATCAAACATCTAGTCCACCAGGAGCAAGTACAAGAGACATTAAAATAGAGGACTTCAAAAGTAACATATGGGAAATCTCTGAAAGGATAGTGAATGAAATAAAAAAACAACTCCATGAGGCTATAGAGGAAATCAAATTAGAAGTACTCACCCATGTAAAGATAGAAATAACAACCTTTGTAAAGGAGTTGCTGAGCACAGCTAAAGAAGAAATAGAGAAAAAAGTACAGGAACATGGGAAACTGATTGAAACCTTGAACAAACAATATAGAAAACAAGCAGAATTCTTGAAACAAATGCAAAGAGACATCCAAGAAATAAAAAATTCTATTCAAAGTTGGGAAAACTGATTAAATGAAGCTGAGTATAGGATTTCAGACCTTGAGGACAGGATCGCAATTAGCGATTATGAAAGGTTAGAGCTTCTAAAAATAACAAAGCAGCATGAAATGACAATCCAACAACTAGAAGATGATGCCAAGAATAACAACATAAGATTAATAGGCATCAGTGAAGAAGCAGGAGTCAATGCAAATGATATACCTAAAATATTCACAGAAGTAATAGAAGAAAATTTCCCAAACATGGGGAAAAAATCTGATATGCAGATAATTGAGGCATATAGAACACCGAGCAGTCACAACAAACAAATCTACACCCAGACATATAATAACTAAGATCCCAGACATAAAGCATAAAAACAGAATACTAAAAGCTTTTAGAGAAAAGACACAACTCACCTATCAAAGAAAGCCCAGTAGAATCATGGCAGACTTTTCAGCACAAACCCTCAAGTCAAGATGAGCTTAGAGTGAGGTATTTCAAGCCCTGAAAGAAAACAACTTTCAACTCAGCCTGACATACCCAGAAAAAGTTTCATTCAAATTCAATGGAATAACAAGATACTTTCATGACAAAGAACAACTAAAGAAATTCACATCCACCAAACCAACCCTAGAAAGAGTACTGAAAGACATACTTGATAGAAATAAAATGACCACAATCCTCAGAACAACAACAGAAAGAAACCACTAGGAAGGACAAGAATTAAACAAGGGGATAAAGCAGAAAGCAAACAACTGGAACATAACAAGATGAGCCAGTACATATCACTGATATCCATAAATGTAAATGGCCTCAATTCACCTATAAAAAGAAATAGGCTGACAGAATGGATCAAGAAATATGATCCTACAATATGCTGTATTCAAGAAACACATCTGACCCAAAAGGAAACTCATAGATTAAAAGTCAAAGGATGGAAAACAGCATACCATGAAACAGGAACCCAAAAAAGGAGGGTTAACTATTTGCAGACAACATGAACTTCAAACTTAAAATGATTAAAAGAGACAAAGAGTGTCACTACATACTCATTAGTGGAAAAATTCAAGAGGAAGAACTAAAAATTATAAATATATATGTACCAAATACAGGAGCACCCAACTATATAAGACAGATACTAATGGACATAAAAAAACAAATACACAAGGACACAATTATAACAGGGGACCTTAACACCACATTATCACAAAGAGATAGATCAACTAGACAAAAAGTCAGCAAAGATATAATAATAGAACTGAACCATACCTGTGTGCAATTGGACTTAGGAGATATTCACACAGTGTTCCACCCAACCACATCAGAATGCACATTCTTTTCAGCTGCAGATGGGACATTCTCCAAAACAGACCATATATTATCCCATAAAAATTCTTAAATAAATGGAAAGGTATTGAAATTATCCCATGTGTAATATCTGAAGGTAGCACACTGAAATTGGAAATTAATGGCAAAAGAAATTGCAAAACCTGCATAAATGCATGGAAATTAAACAACAACCTTATGAACAACCAGTGGGCTACAGATGAAATTAAAGAAATAAAGGAATACCTACAATTCAAAGAAAATATGGACACAACATACTGTAATCTATGGGATGTAATGAAAGCCATCTTAAGGGAAATATATAGCAATAAATTGTCATATCAAGAAAACAGAACAAGTACAAATAAACAGCTTAATGCTCTGTCTCAAGCTTAAGAGCAAGTTAAGCCCAAAGCTCATAGAAGAGAGGAAATTTTGAAAATTAGAAGAGAAATCAATGCACTTGAAACTAAAAAAAAAAAATGCAAAAGTTAATGAATCAAAAAGCTGGTTTTTTGAGAGGATAAACAAAATTGACAAACCCCTAGATAACCTTATCAAGAAAAAGAAAGAAAAAAACCTAAATTCATGCAATAAGGAATGAAAAAGAGGAAAGTACTACAGACCCAATGGAAATTCAAAAGATCATGAACACCTACTTTGAAAATCTCTACTCACATAGAGTGGAAAACACAGAGGAAATGGACAGATTTCTAGAAACATATGAACTACCAAAGCTCAACCAAGAAGATATACCAATTTTGAATAATCCAGTATCAGCTACTGAAATCAAAAACATAAATAAAAACTTACCAACAAAAAAAAGCAAGGTCTTGATGGATTTATGGCTGAATTCTACAAGAAATTTAGAGAAGATTTGATGCCAACACTCCTTAAACTCTTCAATGAAATCAAAAAGAAAGCAATCCTCACAAAATCATTCCTTGAGGCAAGTATTACTCTGATAACAAAACCAGAGAAAGACCCAACCAAAAAGGAGAACTATAGCCCAATATCATCAATGAACATTAATGCAAAGATTCTAAATAAAATACTGGCAAATAGAATGCAGCAAATCATCAAGAAGATTATATATCATGACTAAGTGGGGTTCATTCCAAGAATGCAGGGATAGTTTAATATACACAAATCAATAAATATAATACACCACAACAACAGAGCCAAAAACAAAAACCACATGGTCATCTCAATAGATGCAGAAAAAGCTTTTGATAAAGTCCAACACATGTTCATGATAACCCTTTAGAAACTCAGAATACATGGTGTCTATCGCAATCTTATAAAGGCCATCTATGACAAACCAACAGCCAACATTATACTAAATGGATAAAAACTGAAAGTTTTCACTCTAAAATCAGGAACAAGACCAGGATGTCCACTATCACCACTCCTATTCAATATAGTTCTGGAAACACTAGCCAGGGCATTCAGACAAGAGAGAGAAATAAAAGGAATAAGGATAGGAAAGGAAGAAGTTAAATTATCTCTATTTGCAGATGACATGATACTCTATATAGAAGACCCCAAAATTCCATTAAAAGACTATTCAAGGTAATAAACAAATTCAGCAGTGTAGCTGGATACAAAGTCAACGCTCAAAAATCAATAGCATTCCTATACACAAACAAAAAACTCACTGAGAGAGAAATTATGGAAATATTGCCCTTTATAATAGCATCTAAAAAATTAAATACTTAGGAATCAACCTAAGAATGTAAAAGACCTATATGATGAAAATTATGCTACTCTAAAAAAGGAAATTGAAAAGGATATTAGAAAATGGAAGAATATTCCTTGCTCTTGGTAGGAAGAACCAACATTGTGAAAATGACCATACTCCCAAAACTGTTATACAGATTAAATGCAATCCCAATCCAAATACTATTAACATATCTCACAGATCTAGAGAAAACACTCCTAAAATTTATTTGGAAACAGAAGAAACCTAGAATAGCAAAGGTAATTCTGGGCAACAAAAGTAAGTCAGGAAGCATCTCAATTCCTAACTTGAAACTATACTGCAAAGTCACAGTGATAAAATCAGCATGGTACTGGCAACAAAATAGACCTGAGGATCAGTGGAACAGATTAGAAGATGCAAACACAACTACAAAGACACTCAGCCACCTGATATTTGACAAAGGGGCTTAACATATTCACTGGAAGAAGCATACCCTCTTTAATAAATGGTATTGGAAAAATTGACTCTCCACATGTCGAAGACTGAAACTAGACCCATGCATATCACCATGCACAAAACTAAAGTCTAAATGATCAAAGATCTAAATATTAAAACAGAAACACTAAATCTACTGGAAGGCAAGGTAGGTAGAAGTCTTGGAGACATAGGGGTAGGCAGAGAATTCATGAACAAACTGCAAACTGCACAGGAAACACTTCAAAGAATCAACAACTGGGATCTCATATTATTGAAAAGTTTCCACACTTCAAAAGAAAACAGAGTGAAAAGAAAACCCACAGAATGGGAAAGAATTTTAGCCAGCAACCCCTCAGACAAAGGACTTATATCCAGAACATATAAAGAACTGAAAAACATCAAGCCCCCCAAATTCAAAGACCCTCTCCAAAAATGGACATTGGAGATGAACACACAGTTCTCAGATGAAGATACACAAATAGCAAATAAATACATGAAGAAATGTTTATCATCACTGGTCATTTGAGAAATGCAAATTAAAACAACACTGAGATTTCATCTCACCCCAGAAAGAATAGCTGCCATCAAGGAAACAACTGATAACAAATGTTGGCAAGGCTGTGGGGAAAGAGGAACCCTGTTCCACTGTTGGTGGGAGTGTAGACTGGTGCAACCACTATGGAAATCAGGATGGAGAATTCTCAGAAGTTTAAGATTGGAAGTTTCAGTTATTCAGCTATTCCCCATCCCAGAAAAACTGAAAAGTTCATATCACAGTGATCAATGTGCACCCATATTCATAGAAGCACAATTTGTAATGGCCAGACCTTGAAAACAACCAAAATGCCCATCAACTGCAGAGTGGATGAAAAAGATGTGGTATTTTGATGCAATGGAATATTAGTCAGCTATAAAAAAGGATGATCTTGAGGCCTTCATAGGTAAATGGAGACAACTTGAGACTATCCTCATTAGTGAAATAATTAAGAATCAAATTTGTAAATATCACATTGTGTCTCTAGTGTAAAAAAGTAATAAGAAATGTAGGAGTAAAGAAACCCAAAATGTGTAATTGCCATTGTAAAAAAGAGAGGAAAAGAAAGAGCTTTAAAAGATATAACTGCAGGCATGTTTAAGTGTGTAAGATAGATAATCTTATTACTAAGTTTTTGATGGATCATGGAACAAATCTGTTTGCAGTCTCACTGTTTGAATGTCAACTTTGTGTGCTTTAATTTTGTAACTTAAACAATTATTTCTAAGAGGACAATATGTAATTTATCAATTAGAGATTTCTTATTGTTTATCTTTATTTTTTAAAATTCTGTATTATTTCTACTCTTTCTCTGTAAAAAAAATTTTAAAAAAATAAGAAAAATGAAAAGGCTCTTTTGTTCCTTGGTAGCCTTTTTGACCTCTTTCACTTCCTGACAAAATTGTGAGTAGTTCTGCCTTTCCACAGAGTCCTGCCATGATGCGCTACCTCTGCCACAGGCTCAAGAACAAAGATGCAAACCAGTCATGAGCCGAAATCTCCAAAACTAAACCAAAATAAACCCTTTCTCGAAATCTCCAAAACTGACTTAAGTCAACCCACTGAGCTATTCTATGAAGACATTATATTGAAAACATCCAAATTTGAATGTTCAAAAGTGAAAATGTATAATTAGAATTAATTTTGATATAAATCATTTGGTTTCTGTGCACACAATCATTATGAGTCCTAAAGTTACTTTTAAAATTATATTATATGTCTGTATTCAAGTGTATGATGTGTCAGTTGTATAGCTTTTATCTTGTAAAATTTAAGAGCTACAAATGACTAACGATTCTCTTGTCTGTTTTTTTAAAACATTAAGTACTCTGGGGAAGCATGTAGTTTTTTCTTGAGGTAAATTATAGATCAGTGAAATGTGGAAACAAAGGGGTATGCAATATTCTATGGGTCTCTTTTATGAAGGATTTTTCTGCATCATTATTATTTTAATACATATTGTGAAATTTCAAAAAGGGAATTTGAATCAAACATTTTTCTATGGAATTTTGCATAGAATTCTTTTTAAGTAACAATTATTTGTGCAATTCCTACATTTTACACATGACAAAACTGGGTAGGTAAAGTGACATTCTCAAGGCCATATGTTAGTGATATAGGCAAAAATTAACAACAAAACTTCAATTTTATTCTTCCTGCTTCCTAATTGCTCTGTCTTCATACTAATGATGGATCTCACAAGTAGTAAATATATACTAGATTTCTAAATTAGTTGTTTAAATTTTTGATAAATACTTTCTAAATTAGTTGTCCTACAAAAATCTTTATGGAGTTCAAATGTCAGTACAGTCATACATTTTCTTTAAGATAACACATCAGCCATACTTCCAATTATTTTTATAATAATGTTGAGCCTAAATAAAAACCTTTACATGAAAAAGAAAACCATTTATTTGTTAAAGAGGGCTTACTTATTAAAGAGATAATTTTTCTGTGAAATATTAGGAAAAACTTGATATTAAGTAAAAAAAAAAATTAACTTTCCATCACTGTAACAAACACATGGGATAATCGAGAAAGGGTTTAATCTTTACATCTTAAATTGTACAAAAAATCTGAGTGTACTTTTTGAATTGTTAATAGTAGTTCTTTGAAGTAAGAGAATAGGAAAGGAGGAAGGGACATTAAAGTCAATTAAGTGACTTGTTTAACACACAAAACAATCCTTGAGCACCACTACTTTGGCTCCAATATTGCTTTTTAAAATTATTTCTTTTTATTATTATATATTTACTGTGCATTATGATTGCATTTATCCTAACTTATGGGTCATTGTGAGTAGCTGGTACATGAAACACTTTAATTCTCCTTTCATTCCTCTCTCTTTCTCCCCCTCTCCATCTCTAACTCACCTTTCCTTTTACCAAACATCCACCTCCCTGTTTCCTGTTCCTATCTTTTATCTTGCCCTTTAATTTGTGTATGCTTTGGTTTTCTCATTTAAAAGAAATGTTGACTATCAGCCATTCCTGAGCTCTGCATCATGTTGGAACTTTGGGTGCTGGGCGAACAGGCGGCCTTCTCGCCACCCTGGTAAGCAGCTGGGGGCCTGCCAGTGTGCGGGTTAAGGATCAATTGATCAATTCTGCTCCCCACCCCGTTAGCAAGTTGGCACCAGCAGTCTGAGTATCTCTTGGGAGGATGAATGTATACAGCGTGGCAAGTAGGGGGTATTTCCTTCTACCATCTCTTTGAAGGCAAATATTTATACTTTAACACTGTTTTGCTCAGTTTTGATTAATGGTACTGCTCTATTCAATATTCTGTTTTTATAAGTTCGATATTTCCTTCCAATTTGCTCTACCTGATTCAAAGTACAGCTAATGTGAACAGAATAGGATGTGCTATTGTCCCTGTTGCTCGTGTTCTGGTGACCTACTGTGAGGTTCTGTTCTGGTTTCACTGCACTGTGGTCACATGGGTTTGTTCTGTCTTGTTCTGCTGTATTTTGCTACCTTCAAAAAAATAAAAAGTAGATAACAAAGTAACAAAATACCTCCAAAAAACTCCCAACTCCATCAAAGCTGATCCATGGAGCGTGGATGAGGAGAAACTCAAAAACAAGGCAACAGAATTATATAAAGTAATTAAAAAGTAAACAACAACAACAAAACAAGTCAGTAAGCTGCTGAGCAACCTGAAACAGGATATAGCTAAACAGATAATTTACTTAAAAAGTAAAAAGAAGAAAAGAAAGTGCTCCAGAGAATATGGCTGCATGTATGTTTAAGTGTGTAGGATTGATAACCATGTTGCTAAGTTGTTACTGGATCCTTGAACTTCTTTGCAGTCTCACTGTTTGAATGTCCACTTTGTATGCTTTAATTTTGTAACTTTAACAACTAGGTCTAAGAAGAAAATATGTAATTTGTCAACTAGTGATTTCTTACTGCTTATTTTTTTTCTGAAATTCTATATTTTTTCTACCCCTTTTTCTGTTTTACTTTTTTTCTGTTTAAATAAAATTTAAAATAATGTGTCAGGTTAAAAAAAAAGTGAAAGAGGATATAAAACCCAAAATGTAAAACAGATATTGTGAAAGTGAAAGAGGAAGAAACTGCTCACCAGGAAATAACAACTGAGATGGGGGAAGGAAAAAACAAAGAAGGGGAAAGTTTATAGATACATATATACATATATATACTAGTTAATTATGCTAATAACTGTCAGTTTATCCAAAAGAATGGTTTGTGCTTTCATTGTTTGATCATTTTTTATGCCTATATCTTGTAATCTCAGCTACTACATTGAAAATACCAATAAGCTACATAGGAAACATAATCATCATATTATGTTGATTTGAATACTGTGTCGTTTTTTCTTTTTTCTTTTTGTAAAATAAAATAAAAATAAAAAACTGAAAAAAAAGAAATGTTGTACTTATGCTTGTGTTTCTAATTTATTTCACTTAATATTATGGTTTCAAGAAGCATCCCTACAAATGGCTCAAATGTACCCTTCTAATGACAGAGTAGTACTCCATTGTACATAAATACTACATTTTCTTTTTCCCAGATATTCATCTATTTATGGACATACAAAGATTTAGTAAATTGTTCCCAGTCA
The DNA here is from genome assembly GCA_004027455.1 of Hydrochoerus hydrochaeris. NCBI lineage: Eukaryota > Metazoa > Chordata > Mammalia > Rodentia > Hydrochaeridae > Hydrochoerus > Hydrochoerus hydrochaeris. The sequence goes on from PVLA01002489.1 coordinate 61,872, forward strand.
AACTGCCATATAGTCTAGTTCTAGATGACAGCCTGTCAGTCTCTGAAGGACTAGCCATATAATCCAAGGTCATATTCCTGACCAACAAATACTGTGAGAAAATAATTGCATTGTTTTGAACTACTAAATTTTGGGGAGATTTAATATTACACATCATCAGTTCTACACTGTCACACTGATAAAAACTTTCCCAGATTCTGTGTAACTTATTTAACTTTAGTGACTATTTTCTCCTATCTTGAGCTCCTTTCTCCTTAATTTTTAGGTTCTTCTGCCTAATTCATTTGTACTTACGACCTCATGCTTGCCAGGTATGTGCTTATGCTGCTGAGCTATATATTCCCAGCTCCCCCACTGCCTAATTCTTTACACTTGTCTTCTGTCTTCTTCAAACATTCTGAACTTCATCCACTGGATTTGATCCTGTGCCCACAGTAAATGTGGAGATGGCTAGAGTTCATCTGTTCCCTTACTCTTTTGCACCATCTTCTCTTCTTAAATATCAGACTCCTGTGTTCTGAACTAAAATCCTCATTTCAGTGTAAGACTAATATACCTAATTGCTCACTTTATGCCTATGTACTAAATTGAGTGAATTATTAATTCTCCCCACAAATATTTTAATAGCCATGTCTGACTAGTTATTAAATGCTTGGTATTTCCATCTCTTGTTTACAAATTTGTCTACCATTTTATTGCCTCTGTTTGGTTCTGGTCCACATTATCTCTTTCTTGAAGTCATTCTATACTTTCTAACTAAATTTCTATCAATCGATCCTAACTTCACTCTGCATAGAGATAAATCTGATCATGTTGCAGCCTGCATAAATTCTTCAATGATTCTTAGTAATAATAGCGTTTTTTAAAGTTTTTTATTTACTCTTGAGGTTTGCATTTTGCAGCTACTCTTCCTTCCCACTCCCTTTTTGCCAAACCAAACTATTTATATTTGCATGAATAGTTTGTTATTTCTACTACTATTCTGTTCCCCTTACTTAATTACTTGAAAAACTCAACAATAATTTAAATCTACTATCCTTTATATTCAGTTTATTTGAGTTAAATAAGCATGTAAGAATCAATTTATATATGCATGGCATAAAGTTGAGTCTTGGCAAAACTATCATGATAGAATAGAGTATTAGAAAATTTAAAACTCAATGACAGCAGCACACCTAGAGTTCTGAATTAGAGACATTTACCCAGGTGAGAAATTTCAGGAAACCCTTCTGAAAGAAGTTGTTATCAATTAAAAGTAAGGTACTGATGAGCAGACTGATTTAAATACTATGAGAAATTGAATTAAATATTAAAAGTTGAAAAAGTTTAAGTTTAATTGCCCCTGTAGCTTCAGAAACAAGTGTACTTTGGGTCATTTAACAGATGCTCACTATTTGTTTTTTACCTAAAGTCAGGTTTGTGTTGGAGATATATACAACTCAGCAGCACAGCAACTGTCTGGAAAGTGTGAGGTTGTGAGTTCAATTTCCAGTACAAAAAAAAAAGTCATATTTATTGAGTATTTGTTTTTTATTTAAAATTTGGTTTACTGAACATTTGGGTTGTTTTTATTTAAAATCATATTGTTTTTATTTAAAATCAGTTTTTAGGCAGCCAAAGCCACCCACGTGAGCCCAGTGGCTGACATCAGGAACCTGTAGCCAGCACAGGCCAGGAGAACAATTCAGTCTCACCTTGAAGAAGCTACACATATCCAGAGCAACCCATCAAATACCCCACCTCCCCAGGAACCTAGGTTAAGAGAAATTCGTGTGCTAATCCATTCCCTTACATCACAGATGGGTAGCCAATGCAGGGAAGTACCTGAGACTCCACAATGCCTCATCAGGAAGAAACCAAGAAAATGTCAAGATGAAAGAGTAAAAGGCAATCTCAGACCTCCAGCCCACAGAGAACAAATCCAGGAGACACAGACATGGAATAAATTGGAAGGCATACACCTAAAATTTCTTGGACAATGGTAACTGAAGTAAAGAAAATACTTCATGAGGCTATAAAAGAAATCAAAACAGAAATAATAAATAATATCTCAGGTAAAAGAAGAAATGACAAAAATAATGCAAGGGTTGTTGAGCATAACTAAAGACACAGACTTAAAAATAAAGAGGAGCATAGGATAAAAAGGGAAACCTTGAATGAGCAACATAGAAAAGATTTAGAATGCATGAAACAGATTCAAAGAGATACTCAGAAAATTAAAAAGTCCGTTGCAAGTTGGCAAAACCACTTGAAAGACACTGAAGATAGACTTTCAGATCTTGAAGACAGGATTGCAGCTAGTGATCACGAAAGGAAAGCTCTCTTAAAAATAACAAAGAACAAGTAAATAATAATTCAATGACTGCAAGATGACTCAAAAAAAATTTAAGAGTAATAGGTGTCTGTGAAAAGGCAAGAGTCAACATAAATGACATAAAAAGACTATTTACAGAAGTAATAGCAGAAAACTTCCCAAGCATTGGAAAAGGACCTGATGCACAGATAAATAGGGCATACAACTAGCTATAATCAAAATAAATCTATACCCAGACAAGATCCCTGAAATTCAGCATAAGAATAGAATATTAAAAGTTGTCAGAGCAAAGAAACAAATTGCCTATAAAGGAAAACCCATCAGAGTCACTATAGACTTGACAACACAAACCATTTAGAAGAGCTTTGAGTGAAGTGTTGTAAGACCTGAAAAAAAATGACTTCCAACCCAGATTGATGCACCATACAAAACTATCTTTTGAAATTAATGGAAAAATAAGATACTTCCATGACAAAGGACAACTGATGGAACTCGTGACCACCAAAACAACCCTACAAAGAATACCAAAGGACATTCTAGAGAGAGATAAAAATTACCATGGTTCTAGTAACAGCAGCAGAGGAGGACTGCACAGAAAGGCAGGAAGTTGAACAGAGGGGAAATGCAGAAAGCCAACAACATGAAAACAGCAAGGCAAAGATGGGCCAGTGCATATTGACTGAAACCATTAATGTAGATGGTCTCAATTCACCAATAAAAAGAAACATAGGCAGAAAGGATCAATAAACACAATCCATCAATATGAGGTATACAAGAAACACATTTAACTTGGAAGAATATTCATAGACTGAAAGTCAAAGGAGAGAAAACAATACTCCACGCAATAGGAACACAGAAAAAATAGGGGTAGCTTGCCTATCAGCCATACAATTATAAGGAAGATATGGCATTTTTATGCAGTGGAAAGCTACTCAGCTATAAAAAAGAATAATATGAGGTTCTTGTAGGTAAATAGATGCAACTTGAGATCATGCTCATGGGTGAAATGGTCCAGACTCATATGGTTGAACATCGTGCTGTCTCCCTAGTATAAAAAACTGAAGCAATTAGTGGGATCCAAAATGTTCAATAGATACCATGCAAATGAAAGGGGAAGAAATATCTAAAAAGGGGATATAAGGCTGGGGGTATAGCTCAGTGGCAACAGCACCTGCGTGGCAAACATGAGGTCCTGAGTTCAATTCCCAGTACCAAAAAAAAATCTATCTTCCTAAAAAGGGAAGGTGGTAGGTAGCCATCATTAATTTCCTTTTCATTGCTCTATTTTGTTTGATTTTATTCTGTTTTGCTTTTGCTTGATTTTATTATGTCTGATGGTATGGATAGCTATTTTGAAGATAACAAGATATATTATGACAGCCATTGTTGATTTCGTATTATCTTGTTTTGAAGTCCTGTATTGTTTTGTTTTGATTTATTTTATTTTGTTTTGTTTGATTTTATTATTACCAATGATATCAGCAGCTTCTTTGAAGATAACAAGAGGCATTATGGTAACAATTGTTTTCCTGTTATGTTGTTTTGAAGTCCTATATCATATTCACTGTTTTGTTTTGCTTCATCTTGTTTTTGTACTGGGAATAAAACTCATGACTTTGGGCTTCCCAGGCAGGAACTGTGCCACTGAGCTATACTCCCCAGCCCTGTGACTGTTTTGTTTTGATTGGCTCTATTGTGTTTTATTTTCTTTAAAATAAAATTTTAAAAAAATTAAAATAAAATAAAGTCAGCTTTTATTTAAAGCCAGGTTTGGTTTTATATAAAGTCAGGTTTATAATCAGCTATCACAGACAACAATGTAATTTAGCTATAAAATTCAATGAATTTAACAATTGCTTCTTGATTACATTATTTTGTATATTTTCTTATGTCTAATTTCTTAGACAATCATCTGATTAAATCTCAACAACATATAGAATTTCTCATGTATTGTAGGGGTTTGATAATTTTTAATAAGTGAAAAAACCAACATTTTCCTAATTTCACAAGAGGAGAAAAATATTAAAATTTCTACATCATTTTTTAACTTGAAAATAATAAAACTCAACAAAACAGAATAAATCAAATCAAAATAAAACAGTGAAACTGGTACAGAACCTTGAAGCAGGATAACAGGAAAACAATGGTTACCATAGGATATCTTGTTATCTTCACAATAGTTGTCCATTCCATCATATAGCAAAATCAAAACAACACAAAACAGAACAAAACCAATAAAAACGGAATATTGAATAAAGCAAAACAAACAGAACAAAGCAAAACGGTGAGAACAATATTGGGTTTCAAAGACAAGATAGAAGGAAATCCCCCATAATTGCTATTGCATGTTACCCTTCCTATAGATGCTCAGATTGCTGGCCCCAGGACTGCAAAGTCAAGCCAACAATATAAACATTCACTTGTTTTTTGTACCTCAGTTACTATCAACTCAGCCTGTCCTCCAAAACAGCCAGTTGCTTATGGGGGAATGGGTGGGTGGGGAGCTGTGATTCTCAGCCCCTGTGCCAGTAGGCTCATGGGAGGCACTATCTGACTTTTCTCTTTCTGGTCCCACATGTCCTGCATGTGGCTGGTTGGTTGGCTTGTTGGTCAGCTCCTCCCAGTCCCAGCATGGCCGATTCTCAGGAGGTGCTGCCTGACTTTTCTCTTCCTGGGCGCCATATGATCTGCCTAAAACTTCTATATCTGAAGAAAAAAATGTATAGCAGTACTACAGTATACTGGCAAATTATAATGAATGATCAAAAGTGATTTTCGAATGTCCCAGAATCTCAATCAGAAAAAAAATTAAAAACCAAGATTTAATTCTCTGATATTTACAATTTTATGTAGCAATATATTTGTGGCTGCTTCAGAACCAAAACATCATTTACCTTCTGCTAACCACAATTTTATAAATTATTCACATGTAGACAATTACCTATGCCACAAATCACCTACAAAAATTTAGCCTGGGCTTTTGCCAATCACTGTGCCAATAAATTACCCCACAATGACTGACTGGCACAGAATCAAGATAAGATTCATTGATATGCAGGGGCACTCATATCAGAAAGATCAGAAAGCCAGGCAAAGAACACTAAGATACATAAATTAAGGAAGGTGGTGGGAAAAGGAAAGCTATTTCCTTGATGTTTTTTGGACTCTCACAGATTCCTCAGAACTCTAGTCCCACTTGAATAATCAGAACTGGCATGCAAACTCATCCTGCAGATGGATCAGGCGAACATCATCTGAAAGGAAAGCAGAGACCGTAGCTGCCATGCAGGTGTTTGGTATTGGGTTTGCCCTCAAACAGAAGGTAGCCTTGGGTGATGGTAGTGAAGGGAAAGAAAGGAACCAGTGACATAAATCATAATTTTTTGGAGTGATATGTGTGTCAAATTTTCATTCAAGATAAATGAACCCTGGGAACCATTGCAGTTTGGGGTTGATCACTCTTCAATTTGTAATTCAGTTTGTTATGATGCAAGTTTTGAAAAAAATGTTGTAGTACTTTGCTTCTATCTTGCATGTTTTTGTCTAAGAGAAAATTAAAATGATTCCGTGTATTTGTTCCTCTCACAGCATCATCGGGTTCTCTCACCCTCACAGAGCAGAACTGTTCATTCACACTGTTTATACTTAATGTGAAGACACATTTTTATCAGACCCTCTATTTCTACTCTCTTGATATTTTAAAAGGTAGTTCATCTTAATAAAGTCATGAAGCCAGAAAGAGTACACCTTTGGCCTTTAAATTTAAGTTACTTTACATGAAAACTTTAGAAGAATATTTAAACAGGTACTAGTGCATGAAAAACTCATTGAACTACATAGTAATAAAATACATACATAGAAATAAAATACAAGAATGTATACTGCAATTTAGTTCTAATAAGAAAAAATAAGTTATTTTCTATTATCAGTAGCTTATCCCAAATGAAGTAATTTTTAGATTATAGGACAGACTCTTCCAGTAAACTGAAATCTTTGTAACAGAAGAGATAGTTGGTCTCAGTTTTTTCACAGTAGTTGACATATAACAGATACTAAATAAATGTGAAAACATGAGTATTGTAAGCATATTATGGTAGTTTGCTGTCACTGTGACAAAATAGGTGAAATGAATCAACATATTAGAAGAAAAATGTTTTTGGCTCATGGTTTTAGAGCTTTCAGTCTGTGGTTGTTTGGTCTGGTGACTTTGGGCCTGTGCAAGGCAGACTATCACCATAAAGAGAACTTGGCAGAGCAAAGTCCTCATTTTATGCAAAGAAAAAGAGGAGGGACTGGTAATCCCAATAGCCTTCAGGGACACAGGCCCAATAGCTTCACTTCCTTCCACTAAGCCTCATCTCCTAAAAGTTCTTCCTTGTCCTACTAGTGTGACAGACTGGTATTAATGCCTTTACCTCATGGAACTTGAGGAATATTAAGATGTAAGCCAGTGGCGGTGAACCTATGGCACGTATGCCACTGTTTTTCTTTTAATACAAAAGGTGTTAATGTAGGCTTGTGTTTTCTGAACTGAAACCTCAGTAAATTGCAGTGTTGACACTTTGCGATAAATAAGTGGGTTTTGGGTTGCAGTTTGACATGCTATCTCTAAAGAGTTCTCCATCATTGATCTAAACCAAAAACAATAAACAGAAAGCAACACATGCTTCCTTGTACATTGAGAAAGTAAAAATGGTCAATCAAAGACAAATTAAATAAAATTCAGTACATTTTTTCTGACAATTATCTTTTGTCATTATTTACGTAGTTAAATGTCCTATCAAAGTGACTTCCTCAATGTATCACCCCCAAATATATTCAATAAGTCCCCTATTTCTAGGGCATAGAAATTTGCTTGCTATTTTGTACATTTCTTAGCTTCTACATTTACATTAAATTTTCAATGATTTGGGGACCAATAGTCCTCAAGTTTCCAATTCATAGCACCATGAACTTTCTTGCATTCTTCTCTTGCTTGAAGGAAGCTTCTGTCAAGCAAATGTCCTAGAAAAAAAAAACTCTACTCCAAAAATAACTGAGGTCCAAGGTCTTTTTTTCTTTCCACACCTTGCTGAAGGCATACATAACATTTTTGGTTTTTTTCTGTCAATTCCTTGAATGCATAAAAATATTATCTATTCTACAGAAATAGAGTTTATACAAACATAAGGCTATATACACAATGATGTGAATCAACATCATACAAAGGCAGAATTATCAGGCAATTAGGGAAGACCCTCCTGATTAATTCTCTTACTTAAGAGAACAAGAGCCAAAGCCAACTTACCTGTTGAACACTTTGAGCAAGTCAGAATCCAAAGACTTGCAAGAGTGAAGATTAGAAAAAGCAGAAGCTTGCATGGTAAACTAAATGCTCTGAATGGTGTGAGGCAGACCAATGATGAAAACCACGCTCAAGTGAGTCAGAGCAAGAGGAAGCAAGCACCAGAATTAAGGCACTGATAAGAAATACTGGGCTGGGAATTTAGCTCAGTGGCTTAAGCCCCTGCCTGGCAAGTGCAAGGTCATGAGTTCGATCCCAGGTACCAAAAATAAATAAAGAAAGAAAAGAAAAGAAATTCTTGAAAACTCAGTCCTACAGATTTAGTTACTTCTGGAGAAAAGAAAGTAGCTAACTTTAATCATAAAATAAGTGGAAAACATAGCCAGGGACTATAATAACAGCTCCATTCAAAGCAGGAACAGGAGGACCAGAGCAGAAAACACTACTGGGTAACAAAGAAAGAAAAGGTAACCTGAGATCAAATAAATGCTCTCTCCAAGGTGAGTCAAAGGTCCCAACTTAGCTAAGAGGGGGCCGTATGATATTTTATCCATACGTTATTCCACCTTATGTGCATAATGCTTCCCCAATAAAGATCTCATCTTCTTATTATTCTAGAACAAGTTGAAAGTCAGATTTCAATGAGAATTTTTTCATAACTAAGGACAACTACCCTCCTCTATCATAAATAGATATGTGCATTTAGGTGAAATGGGAAAGAGAATTTACTTGATGGCTGTTTTTAGTACTATGTCTTCAAATTGTTACAGTCTATTCATGCAGTCTGAGAAAGATATATTGAAGTTATAAGCTCTGGCACTTAGCAGCCATTACAGGCTGTTTTGGAGCATTCATTGGGGATCTTATTTCACACAAAACAATCTGCAAAGAAAATCACTAATAAGGATCATCTATTACTTTACATCTTATCACCTGGAAAAAACTTCATACTGACAGATTCATTTAATGGTTTGTTAAAAAGTTGCAAGAGCCTTAAAAGCCTAATTCTTTTCTATTTTAAAATATGAAAATACTATTATGGGGAGAAACAGGATCCATAAAATATCTGGCTTTGAAATTAAATAATCCTCAACTTCTTCTCCAGGAAAGTAAAGTCAGCAATATTTAGTTAACAAATAAGCAAATTTCATCTGTATGTCTTTCTTGTACAGTATAGTCAGCTGGGCAGACAATATTACTATTGAAAATAACCACAAACTAGTCATGTAAAATAAGTGGAGAGAATGAAAAATTATAGCAAAATAAAATTTCAATCTTTGATTTCAAAATCCTTTTAGGAGGAAAATGAAGATTTTAAAAAAATTTCTAGAACTGCACTATTGGTAACATTTAATACCCTTCTCAGCTAAATGTAGCCATTACTTGCTTCTTCATTCCATTTTTTTCTCCTCTGTAAGTCAAATCAACTCTTGACAGGACTCTTCAGTGATTATGATAGAATAAGAATAACAACTTTAAGTTAAGAAGACACCGATAGAGTTAAATACTTGAAGTTTTAATCCACCACTTAGCAACTTGGTCATTTAGGGAAAGTCACTTAATATTTCCAAACCTAAATTTGGGGTGAGGACCAAATAATAGTAGCATATTTAATCACCTAATGTATCATTATTATTATTATTATTATGCACAGTGAACAGGGAAAAAAAGGAGTAGTTTGTATTTGTGTTACTATATATATATTGAAAAGTTAAAATGAAGTAGATCAAAGCAATGAAATGTTAGAACAAAGAGTTTCCTTTGATTAAGATATGGTTAATCTTAAAGATGCTATTAAAGGTCGCGTGCATATTTATATGGTTTCTTCTGTCTAACCCACAACACCTGACTCTTGCTCTTGAGTTTTTTGTTTTGTTTTTTGTTTACACTAAAGCTTGAAAAATCACAAGTCTTAATCCAGCTGTATTCAGTGCAATCCAGACAATAGGAAATTGATATCTAGTGCAGCAAAATGTAGCATCAGGTGGAGTCTAGTGATGAACAGGGTATGGAAGCAAAACAAATCTTCCTTTCTTCTGTTCACTAAATAAATTATATAGACTCAAAACTTTTATAGCTTTCCTGAAGAGATCCTTCAAGATCAAGCAGTCAGTCTTGGTCCACTTATTTACATGTATTCTTTCCTCTTCCTACTTACAGCCTTATTCTCTCAACACCTCTTTTGTTGTTTGCACTCATCAAAAAAGGGCTAGGACAGAGCTTTTGATTTAGGCTTTGTTTTATTAAAAACTGAGGCTAAGACACTGGAGAATAAGAAAGGCCCTAAAAAGGAAATCCTCAGAATAACATTTTGAATTTGAATTGTCCATCAGTCTGGAACATTTGTGAACCTTACTGCTGGTACTAAGTGGGGCAGTGATAACCCTTGGCATTAATCAGTGGTTAACTGGGATGAAGTGCTGATAGAAAAGTAAGTATGTAAGACACGCAATGGCCACTGTACTTATACAGGTGTGGTGAATGGTATCAGCATCCCACTCATGAGGTCTCAGATATGTGAATTTAAACCAAATGCTTTTTTTCCCACAGTGGTGGGAAACCCTGATGCCCACATGTGTAGCGGTATGAAAATGTCAAGCATTAACACCCCTACCAGAAAATCTCAACCAAAGACTCTTGGGAGAGTGTACCTAAGTACCCAGTTCCTTCGTCTTGGCTGGAATACATTTAAGGCATAGACTGAACAGTTAATGGGAGATTATCCGTGAAATTAAACTCCCAGTGGTAACTGCCTTAATAATGCACCCTTCCTCCTGCACATCTCCTTTCCGATTGATGTAACATGTGCTTCCCAATAGAACACTTGTACTCAGTTCTAGTTTTGTGATCTATATCTAAAAGATCCAAACTAAAACAGTTTGGGGGGAAAATAATGATTATCAGGAATATGGCATAGGCTGACTACATTTGATGGCATTGAGGCCTTCTGAAAAATAAATGTACAAATAATTAACTATCAATTAAGGCACACTGGGAATGCCTACGGGCACTGATGGTAGATTGCCTTTCCCCAGCTGGCATTGACAGGATGATACCGTGGACCTGAAGTCCCTAATATCTTCAGCTTTTAATCATAACATTAATACAGACACACAGTGTCTCAGTGGGCCTCTGTGACATTTTGGAAAAGTAGCACAAACCATACATGGAAAGACTAATCTAACCACTTACTGGATAATTTCCAAATCTGCCAGTTTCAAATGCAGTTGCACGCAAGGCAGAGTTTTATAGTACAAACTTTGTCCCCCTTGATCAGACCCGGCCACATCACTTATTGACCATGCTACAAGAACTTAACAGTCCTAGAGGAAAGCCATGCTTTCTGTGGCCATAAATTCCTCTTTTCAAAAAGTTTCTGATTACATTTAACTATAGCACTTGATACATTGCATGTTATAATGACTGTACCCTGAAGTAGGTGTGCTTAGAAACAGAAATAAACAGTTGTGCTAGAGTTTGTTTTTATTTTTTTCTCCCAAAATATTCTTTAAATACTTTTCATGTTACTTCTGTTACAAGGGAAAATAAAAAAGTGATCCACAGTGCTGAAAAAGAAGGCAGAAAGGACAGAAAGCGTGACTTAAACAGACAGTATTTCTGTCACTTAGGACTCCTGCTTTACTAGTTTCTTCCTAGAATCTCTTCTTCTATGCAGGATACCAGGTCAGCTCTTTCAGAAACATAAAAGCAGGGACCAGAATTGTAAAAACTGTTAAAAAAAAACTTTTACCAGAGATAATGAATATCTAACTCTGAGGAAGCAATTTAATTTTCCAGCTTTTGGAACTAGCTCTGTTAACTCCAGGGTTATTGAAGAATATTAAAGAGAGATACTGAAGATATTTAGAAAATAACAATAGAAATGTATTACTGTCCACACTTTCTACAATAAAGAAATGCCTCAGATACTGCCAGATTCTGAGGGATTTATATGATTTATTCCTCTTTCATTTTTACTCCTTCTTTCCTTCTCTCCCATAATATTCATTTCTCTCCTTCCTGATTCTTTCCATTAAATGAAAACAAAAAGCATATTTACCACCAATCTACTAATAAATAATTTATTGCCAATATGCTCTCTCTGTTGATAACATTTATTTCTAAGGGAAATAAAGAGAAGACAGTGAGATTAAAGCTAAAGACACAAGAGCAAGCAAACAAACAAAACACATCTTCTTTCTACTTTCTCTTGAGAATACTGGAAAGCAAAGGCTTCCTTTTCCTTTTCCTTTTCAAGGTCATTTCATGTTTGTTGTCATTTGCTTGCAGCAAGACAGTCTCCTGCTCCCTGGTGCTTTCTTAAGTTTAAATTATTTTTCCATAAAGAGCTCTTACACCTTGCAGGGAGAAAGCATTGTTTTTAATACACTTGTAACTAATGCTGCTGGTCCTTGGGGAGTTTCTCAAGACCTCAAAGGCAATAGTTCTCTACCCGGGAGCAAAGAAGCCATTACAGCTTGTACTGGAAGATTTAATAGGTGTCATAATTTATCATGTAAACCGAAAAGTGTTTCTTAATTAAGTGCGTACGTTAATGAATTTTTTAATTTGATCCCTGTAAGTACCTTGCTATACTAATTGCAATATTCTACACATTAGTCATCCGCTGTTGCCCTTGGCTATTTTCTACCCTGAGAGGAAGAGAAAGAGAGCTTTTCAGTTAAAGTTCATTTAACTCTTTCCACCCAACAAATTAGATTTAGTCTTACTCACACTGGAGTGACAGCTGTGGCTGAATTTCACTGTCTTTAGGGTACTTGTTTGTGGAGAGTAGTGTAAATGTTTGATAGTTTTCAAGTAATAGAAGCTGGGTAACTGGCCAGAAACTGAGGTCCTTCCCTTTATTAAAGAAGTACTTTCTTGGATCTCCTGATTGAAGATTTTCTTCTACTCTAAATTTTCTTCTATTCTAAAAAGGTCAAGGATATAGCTCAGCAACAGCACCTGTCTGGAAAGCACAAGGTCCTGAGTTTGATTCCCAGCACCAATAAATAAATAAGTTCTATATAGTGTGATTAATACAAGTTTAAATTTCCACAATGTTTCTCAAAATCAGGAGAAAAAAAGAAAAACCTAAAATTTAGGTATATCTACTTTCCTGGATATTATATCTACAATAAACAAACTGTTATTTGTAATAAAAATGCTTATGGTATATTGTTAGGTTCAAAAATGTAATATTATTAAACATGATGGTAAAATATTATTATAACTATAAAAATGTTTTCAGGGGAAATATTTGGCAAACAATATGCTCAGTCATTATGCTGATGGTCTTTGGGTGATATGGTTATGAGAAAATTTTTCTTGTTCTGTGCTCCTCTCTTTTCCAACTGTAATATAATGCTGTGTTATCTAATAAGCAAAAGTTCTTCATTTTTTAAACACTGTCAAAATATTTTTATAAGATTTTCGTTTCAGACTTTATTTTAGTAAGAGGTGTTTTCCATTTAAATATCTATGGTATCATTTTTTAATTCTTTCATATGTTTGGATTTGCTCACTGTTGAGTTAAAAACAAACAAAAATGCCTTTAAGCTACTAAGTGTTGTCCAAGAAAAATTAAAAACAAACTAACAGACAAATGAACTTTCCAATCATTGGTTTTTCTATTTCAATGGACACATTCTATTGTTCAAGAAGAAATAATTGAATTATAATCAAGTTGTATTTGTTTTCTTGTATTTAGACACACAATTTTCTGTTACGTACTATCAGCAACAACCCTAACCCTAACAAGACTCAGCTTCATATTAAAGTTTACATATTAAGAAAATAAAAATATTATTTAATTGACACAGCAATGCTTCCATTTTTAAATATATTTTATAAAGTATCATTATACACAAAAGAACTTATTTTAAGTCATTTCTAAAATGTCTAGCAGTGGGATTTTTAAAAAGTTTGAGTTTCTGTCATTTAAAATGAGTTAAATTACTATAGAATGCCCAATTTGAATTTCAGATAAACAATGAATAATCTTTAATATAAGTATATTGTTAGTGCTATTTGCTAAATCCAGAAAGCCTACAAATAAAAGAATTAAGATTCATCAGAATCAACTAGACAATTTTTGTTTATTTTTTGTTTGTCAGTTTCATATACATATTCTTCTCCAGAATTTTATTCTTCAGGGTTTGACATCCAGTAACATTTTTAAAAAAGATCCAATTCTAAGTGATCTGTCTTAAAGACCAAAAAATCTAATACTTTGAGAAACACTGTCATAGAGCAGTGCTCTTCACATTTAATGTGCATAAGAATCACCAAGGGGTCTTTTAAAAACAGATTCTCATGTGGGGCTGAGATTCTATATTTCTATTAAATTCCAGGGTGATTCAGATACTCTGGGCCTTGAACCAAATTTCAGAGACGAAGAGGGTTAAGATGATGCCAGATGTCTCTGTGAGGATTAGAATGTTATGTCATGATTCCTTTATAAATATGTCATTTCATTTTATTAAAATTTTACTTTCAGACAAGTGATGACAAATTTCCTGGTATCTGAGCCTTTCCCTATAGGTTGGAACTTAAATAATTAAGTATGGTATTGTAGTGTCAGAGCTTCATTGTAATTCTTGTCCTGACAAGGTAGTAGAAAGACGTTTTTCAGAAATAATGGAACTACAATCAATTTCATTGATGAGATCTACTGCTGTCCACTTATTCAATTAATAAGTACTTACTAAATCCCTACTACACATATACTGAGAACTGCTAATGATCAAAAAGGAAAAAAATCCCATCAGCCTATGAATGTATTTATTTTTTCTTTTTTTCAATTTTTCTTTGTATTAGTACATGTTTGCAGTACATAATGATTATACTCTCCATGGGGACTGGTATGCACACATAACACATCTTAATTCAGTTTTTATTTCCCCTTATCCTCTCCCCACTCCTCCATTTCTTTATCCTGTTACTGTTATGAGCTTATTCAAAATGGGAAGTTGGTCCATATTTCTGACCTTCAAATCAAACCCAGGAGTTTCTCCTTTCATCTTTATGATCAACTTGCTTCCTTCTTTATCACTCTGATTTGAAATTATCTTATTTACTTATTTATGCATATATATATATAATATATATATATATATATACCATTCTATATATTGTTTTCTACAACCCACCAAACAAGTATGTGACACTCGTAGCTAGCAACCTGCCATATCACAGTAGACACTCCATGAGTACTTGAGAACTGGATGAGTTTATCTTTTTCAGTGTAAACTCAATCAATTAAAATTTATATTTATGTAAGTAGACACAGAAATTTCAATAACAAGAGGACAGGTTTTGTGAGAATTTTCTTTACATAAATCTATCTAGAAAATAATAGTGACTAATTTATTATCAACTTTAGAATTTGGGCATATATAATTATTAGGGTCACATGCCAATAGAATTTATATTAAAGTGGCCTTGTGTATTCTTCATGCTCTTTCAAATGGTTTATGTGATACTTTTCTGAATATTTCTAGAAAAAGTGAGGAGATTATATGACAATGTAGAAGTAAAATTGCTTTTCTTTATACTTAAATATGGTAAAACAAAAAAAGAAAATGGAGAAGGTCAAGAGTGCAACAAAGAGAAAACAATCTAATGTCACTGACAACTGTCATTTTTAAACAGTAAGAATGAAAAAGCTCATATAAACAATCTTAATAACTGTAGTAATGCAAAATCTGGCATGGCTTGCATTTGAAGTTGATTCATCATTATACACTTGCTTTAAATTGTGATTTTTAAGCCATGTAACAGAATATTCATAAGAATTTCTGAAAATTAAAATTATAGGTTTCATAAATGACTAAACTAGCAGATCTCTCCATTAGCATTTAGGTTTGAATATGTTGAAGCTGGACTCCAAATTCACTTGCACTGTCGTGTAATCAGAACACACATCTCAAATCCTGACTATCAGGCTCCAGAAGCTATTGGTCTAATTATTGACCAAGCCACCATCACTCACAAGCAAATCAGGCAGCACACTCTGGAAAGCTGAAAACTGCATTATTAGTGTCTTCCAACTGTGCGCTGAATACATTATTGATTCATTTTAGCTGGAGGTTCTCCTGACAAGCTTATGTGTGCAATTAAGTGGATTACATGGAACATGTTAAACAGCCTAAGAAGTTCTTAGGCTGGAAAGGCTTTGAGAATCAGCCCCATTTCACTGGGCTTCCCCACTCATAAGAAAATTTATAGCAATATTACAACAACCTGTACTCAATGGGAGGGAAACTGTCCAGGTAGGTGGCTGTCTCTTGCTTCAAGAAAATTCAATTTTGCAAAAATTAAAAAGATTCTGAGTCCACCTATTCAGAAAGAGAGTCCAACAACACTGTCTGTTGTAGTAATATGGAAAAAAATTAACTGCATAAATTAAATCTTTACTGCTTCTGTTTTGGTTTTAAAACGCAATCTAGACATTTGAATTCAACGCAATACTTCCTTGAAAAACTGTTTTCTCTTTGATTTCTAAGTTCCTCAGAGAATGTCTTCACTCATTTCTGTACATAATCTACACTATATATCAGTAGTCTAATATAATAAGACATAATGTAGAACTCCTTATCTGAGGAATCTGATATGACACAGTCAGAAGTTTTATTACAAAGACCTTCTTATCTCTACCTAAAAGCAAACCATAAATAAAATAAAAGTGAAAGTAATAGTCTGATACATATTGTTAAACACAGGCACATGCACATACACTCATCCCATTGGAACAACAGATCTCCAAAGTATAATGTTAAACACATGTCATGGCTAAACCCAAGCATGTGAAGAAAGCCTCATTAATGCCAATAATGAAAACTTAAGATGGTGAAAGTCTATTTTTATTTACAAATAAAAATAGAACATTTGTAAACATCTCTAGGAAAAATAGGGCTTTGATGTCCCCAAGGCATTGTTGTTACTACATGTAGCACAAGAGAGTAAAGAAGCAACTTTGAATATAATGAAAAACAGCTATCAGGGATAAATTAAAGCACAGCTTCCTTTTGTGTGAGGTGTTTAGCTTTTTGGTTTTTGTTTTTAGTTTCTTGGGATTTTTTGTTTGTGTTTATTTTTGTTTTTGATTTATTTTATTTCATTTTGTTTTGAGACAGGGTCTTACTATGTAGTTTGAGCTAGCTTTGAGCAATCACTATGTAATCGAGGCTGGCCTTGAACTTGTGGCAATCCTTCTACCTCATAAGTTTCGATAAAAGAAAAAGCACAGTCAATACAGCTTATTTCAAGCTCCTTACAGAGAAAGGATGAGAAGAAAACACGTAACTTGCTTTGCATTTTTAAAATCTTTAGTGAAATGGTGTAACAATGGATGAAAAACACAGAATGATGAATCATAAAGGCATCATATCCATTAAACTCCAATATCTAATATCTGCTCTTTGCCATAATTACATTTGATTGAGGGAAAAAGTCTGACTACAGCTCAAATGTTTAATGTTCTCAGTAGAACATAGTCTTCTATTTTACAAGACCACAAAAGGAATAAATATGTTATCAATGAATAATGGCTTCCTTGATGTTCTGAGTAATAGTCTTAAGTTGGTGAAATGACTTCAGATTCTTCTCTCACTCAGAATACAGTTGGTATTCCATGAAATATCTTCAGTATCTTGTGTGGACATAGATTTCTTAATAGATTATATGTGTATTATAATGTAGATATGGATTATTGTATGGGTCTAGAATTGGAGAATCAGGATCAAGGATAAAATTTAAAAATAAATGTTTTTCTTTGCATAAAAATCTAATTGAGTAGATATTGGTCTTTATATCTTTCAAAATTCTTATATTTTGTTGTGCTTTGCTTTTTGGTTTTTTGAAACAGGGTCTCATGCAGACCAGGCTTGTTTTGAACTCACTGTGTAGCCCAGGCAGGCCTCGAGCTCAGTGCTTTCCTCCTCCCTCAACCTCCTGAGGACTGGGATTAGAGAGTATATGCCACCACACCCAGCTCAGTGTTATCTTTAAAAAAAGAAAATAGGGTGAGTTCTACTTAAAATTGAAAATAGCAACTAGGAACTAGAAGAAGTTTAAGCTCACATTGCTCCATCACTAAACAGTAAGTTTTGTTGGAGTAGGGAATTATGTCACTCTTATTCACCACTTGATTCCCTAAGGAAAAATTATGATACTAAACAAGATTCAAGCAAATAATTTTTTGATAGTATACAGTCGTGTTATATAGATGTAAGTGAAAAGAGTCACTAAAATTTTTCTTTTAAAACTACGATTTCCCATTAAAAGATTTTGACATAATAATCAGTCTTTTCTAAGATTATTTGCAAGTCATAATAGTGAGTTAAAAGCAATACCTGTAATAGAAAAATAGATGACATTAATAAAGAAATCTCTATAGTTAGAGCTGTTAAACATGCCTTCCACTTACCAAGAAAAAACTAGTGTTATTACACAATTATTTAATAATTAAGTAAAATTTATAAAATAAATTAAATAAAATTTAATATTTATCTAGTGCTGGAACTAAAAGAAAATTCCTTGTTACAGTTTTGCTTTTGGCTCATATAACAATCCATTTAATTACATCAGAGATGTGCATAGGTTATACTTACATTGACAGACTTAAACAGACTCTATCTGAATCATTTTCCCTTCTGAAATGATCTTGATGCTTATTGTAATATTCTTAAATACTGTACAATCTTCTTCACTTCTTCACTATCCATTATAATTTTTTGGCATAATAACCTGAAACACTTCTTTCAATATATATTTTGGCGATGTAAGAAAATCAGCTTTTAATTCAAAATTTTTAGGTTAGTCAGAGATCTCCAAAAGAACAGGACCAATAAGATATATGAATATACACAGAGATACTATGCATAAGCAATTATCTCATATGATTGTGGAAGCCAAATCTCGAGATCTGCAGAGCTGACTAGCTAGAGACCTGGGAGAGCCAACAGTATAGTTCCAGCCCCAAAATGGTATACATCAGGTTCAAGACCAAGGAGGAGCTGATGTTTCAGTTCAAGTCAGAAGGCAGGAAAAAACAAAATCTCAGTTCACAAGCAATTAGTCTAGAAAAGTCCATTGTCTTTTCAGATCTCCCATTGATTGCATGGAATCTAACCATGTTAAGAAGAGCAATTTGCTTTACGTATTGTATTGATTCTAATATTAATCTTACATGGAAATACCCTCAGAGTTACTACAGAGTCAAAATAATGTTTGATTAATATTCTGGGTATTCACTGGGCATCAAATTGACACATAAAATTAGCCACCACAATTCACTTCAAGCAAAACTGGCTTCATTTTATTGTTGTGAAAGATATTGCTAAAATTGGACAAAATATTCCATGCATATTTTCATTAAATATCACAATCGTACAAATAAAAATGTATACATAGGTGGAAGTAGGTTGTCTTGAGAATATTTGGCATTATAGGAATTTGTCCTATATGCTTTGTAAAAACTATTCAAATGCACCCAAGCATGTAATAATTTGTAAACTTACAAAACAAAAGATACTTACTAAGCTTTCACAGTTCATTTTATTAATAACATAAAAGTGTTTTACTTACTATAATATGAATATCTATTATGCATTGTAGGTAAATATCTTACCAAAAATTCATTTTCTGTCCTTTAGTTTTCATATTAGAAAATTCAATGACCTCATTTGAGCCTATCCTGTTCTGTTCTTTTGTTCTCATCTCCCCTCAAATTATAGCCATTATAACTAAGGTCCTTTAAATATTAACAGTACATTTGAATAGCTCCTATATAAGACAGGAACTTCTAACACACACTACTCAAACAATACATGTTTATTCTTAATCTTTGGTAGAAATTATGTGTAATCTCCAAAAACTATAGGAAAATGGTAACATAAAATCCTTTATGTTTAGTGTTCATGTGACAAAATTTCTATTTTTCTCTACAACTTTAAAGTGAAACAAGCTGTTGCATTACATTAATTGTGGGGCCAGCAAAAACCCAGGTTAGAGGTTGATACCAACAAGTGAAGGCCACTATGTTCTAGTTACCTGGAATTCTTTGTTTCTCATTTGGAAATGAATATTTCTTTTTGCTTATAGTAATAATATTTGGATGCAAGATTATTTTAGACATGAGTGGTCACTGATTATACTTTTCAATCTCCGCATTTCAATTTTGAGCCATGGGGAGTACTTTCTGGACTCCACTGTAAAGAACTAAGATGCTTTCAAGTCCCCATTCACCTTAGCAATGACTGTCAAAGTTCAGTTTCCCTTTCTCCTCTCTTCTCTGATTACTAGTGGGCAGGAGACAGTTTTCTGTTCCTATTAACTTGTGTTTCCTCAAAGTTCTCTATCATGAAGGCCTGATAAATTGTACTTGTCACTGATTAAGATTCAGTCACATTCATGCTATGAAGCCACAACAAATGGACTTATACACACAGACCTCATGTGGTCCTTTTCTCTCTCTATTGTCAGCCTGATTACTGCTCTATTAGTGGAAGAAAAAGAAGAGAAAGCCTATAACCAGACATTAAGAAATTCACTAGCAAGGTTGGATGAACACACAGATCTTTTATTTGTTTGGTTTCTTTTTAGTTAATCAAAAGAAAGAGAACAAGGTATCAACTATTCAAAGACCAAAGGGACCCCGACATATCCTAAATAGATAAATATTTAAACAGATTGCTCTACAGCTCAACAACATACCCCAGTGTATCCCTTAACTCCAGAGTCAAGACCCCCTGCAGATTCCAGGGACCGGAAGTCTCTGCGTGGTGATTAGTGGACTCCGTGCAGCCTCGGGTCTGACTCCAATCACGTTCTTCTTGAAAATTGCAGAACCTTGATGCAGGGGCACAGCACCGAGCAGGACTGGTCACTGGGGCCTTGTCCTCATTACAGCCCAGAGACTTCAGGAGATTGTTTACGTGGCTGGAACATCTTCTTTGCGGGTGGTTAATTACTGTTTCCCCAGGGTTCCCACTCTGTGAATGCTTACCGGTAATCACCACCGGTTAACTACATGGGGAGTGTATCCAAGTCAACTGACAACAGCTTGAAGCAATATTAGCCCTGTTACATGAAGACAAGTGCTCTCCACCCAATGAGGTTGGAGACCGGCACCACTCAATAAATCACTGCGGCATCCTTGAAAGCTGAGCATCGGTTCTGAGCAGTTAATTTCAGCGAGGTCTTTTGACAGGATATTTTGAGAGCATGAAAGCATTCGTAGAAAGCATGTCTTCTTGAACTAAATAATAAAGAACAAATTCTGCTAAGTTTCCAACCTCACATCCCATCTAAGTCTTATGATTATCAAATAAATCTCTTGACTTTTTCCATCAGAGCCTTATCATTCAGGGCACAGAATAACTTTCCTTTAAATAAGAATGAAATGTAGATGCCTCGCTGGCCCCTATGGTGATACCACTACCTGCAGTTCTAGAAACAGGTCTGTGAACTCTCAAATAGAAATAGAGAAGGATAAATTTCTGTTGGCCACACACTAATGTTACCAAAATCACCACTAGGTGACAAAATAAACTCATCCTAAAAAACTGAAACTGAAGTGTAGAAAGAACTTATGAAACCTATGCTAAGAATGTGTTAAGTAAGAGACAGCAGTATTAGAGGGGCAAGGTCCAGTTATAATCCCGTATCTGAGTGGCATTTTTTATGTTCCAAAAACGTATGGCTTACTCCCAATAGGCACTCTAATAAAAAATATTATAAAATATAATATATTCAGGGATGATAATAGTAGAAATTTGGTAATCTAGGGAATCACATGAAAATATTCTCTATAAAGCAAACTATTTCTCATTTCATGAAACTTATTAAGAGAGTAGACTACTGTTTATACCATAAAGTGAATGAAAATTTTGGCAAAGGATAATAGGAAAGTTTGTAAATAAACCAGAGAAACAACACTAAAATATATCTATAAATTTATATTTACCTCGCACACATCTATCTCTGAAAGAGTAAGGATGAGAGCCAGTAGCTTTAGAGATTTAAAGAGAATTAAATAAGCATTACATAAGTTTTATATTTTTTCATTTCACAGAAGGTATAATGCACTTTATTTTTTTCAATGACCCAAGATGAGCACATTTATTATTCCAATTAGTGAGCAAAAATGATGAAAGATACACTTTTCTTTGAAGTAAGTTCTGAAGTAAA
This sequence comes from Hydrochoerus hydrochaeris, assembly GCA_004027455.1. Lineage (NCBI taxonomy): Eukaryota > Metazoa > Chordata > Mammalia > Rodentia > Hydrochaeridae > Hydrochoerus > Hydrochoerus hydrochaeris. Next base: position 83,663 of record PVLA01002489.1, read on the forward strand.
AAATAATATCAGTTCAGTTTTCAAAAAAGAAGTAATGGATGTTATTTTAAATACTCTAAGAATAGAAGAAATTTAACTTTAGTGACATACTTTATATTGCATATATGTTATACAATAATGTAAGGCCAAGGCTAAGGTGAGGTAGGTGATTGGTCAAAGCTAAAGACTGCAATAATTTAGCAGGGAAATGAGAATAAACAAAGTACTAAGATTAAGTGGTTTTGATGAATTTAAAGTAGGTGTAGGTATGAAAAACTTAAGTTCGTGAGATCCTGCTCATATTGGTTGCAAAATTCTTATACATATTTACCCAAAAGTCATTTACAGACCCCTATTTCTTGCCATCTCCACAAGTTAAATGATAATTCCAAAATGCATCCCAATTTTCTACAGCAATTTTGTATAATTTAAATTAGTAGACAAAGTTTAAGTACAGCAATGTTTTGTTATTCTAATAAAGTGGATTTACTCCATAATCTGTTATTGCTTTTTTAATGATAGCCTCGAGCTTGTCATGCAAAATATTAAGCAAAAAACTTTGAACGCAAAAATACTTTGCTTTATAGTAAATGTTCTTGAAAGTCTTCTTATACTTTCTTTAAAGAAATTTTAGTCTAAGATAAATTAAAATTAGAAGTTAATGTTCACACACCCACCTTGATTCCTTGGCCACTCGAGGGTTTGAGAAACTTTGAACAGAATTGCTCATGTTCTCATGACTTTTGAATGCCTTCTGATCTCCATAAAAATGTGTTGAGGTTACAGAATATCTGCAAATGAACACAAATGAAGGTTCCTGCATTTAGTGCTTTTGTTCTACCTATATGTTTCATAAAATGGCAAATATTCTTCAGAAGTACATCTAGTGATTTTCATAGTAATCTTAATGGTATTTCAGATAAAGTAACATAACATAAACACCCAAGTATATATAATAATCATTTCACTTTTAAAAATGTTTTAATTTCATTATATTTCCCACTGATTTGGTGGTACCATCATGAACTAGATCCTTCCTGTCAGGCAGATAAATTCATGCAGATATATTTGCTGAAAATTCATTTTATAACTCTGTGTATGTTGGACCTAGATATGTGATTTAAAAATCAATAAAACCCCAAAATATCAATTTAATTGACATTTTTACGTGACATCCATTATTTTATTGTAGTACCAATTGCTTCCTTCATCACATATTACCAAATAAGCTGAAGATACACTAATCTCATTAGAAACTTACAACATTTTTCTTCATTATTCAAAATATTTAATTTAAAAATTAAACACTTTTCAGGAATAAACTATGAATTCATAAGTAGAAATATCTCATGTCCTTTCTTTTCATGCTGATATCCAGAAACTTGCCTTTAATCACAAATGAAATAGACTTGGCTGAATTTTTACCAGAAACTGTTGCTTTACAAGAAATAAACTATTTTCAACTGTGAATTTCACACGAATTTAATTTTTCACTTTGTTTTAAGTGAACAGATGATAATTTAGTAGCAGATTTCTCCCCCACATGCAATGATTTTAGATGTATTTCATCCCTTTCATGCTTTTGAATTCTCTAGAGTTTTTATCCCAATTATAAATTCCCTATGCTTTTATTTATTCTTTTGCATAACTGTTTTTTGTTTGAACCACATATGTCTCAATTTTCCTTAGACAGTCCTAGATGATACCTATCATTAAGGCAGTTATCCAGGTAAGCACTTTTCCCTGAATTTTATACTTTTAAAAATTATGGTAAAAAATAAAAGCATTGTTAGCAGGGTATGGTAGCATGTGCCTATAACCCTGTTACTCTAGCAGATGGATGCAGGAAGATCACAAGTTCAAGACCATCTTGGGAAACTTAATGACTTAGTTAGATGCTGTCTCAAATTTAAAAGAAAAGGAGGGAGGGACTGGTATGTAGCTCAGTGCAAAGATCTTGGGTTCAAACTCTGGTACAAATCCCTAACCCCCAAAAAATGTATACATAGTCACTAACAGATCCATAAAATAAGGCAATATGACTTTGGCCACTGCTTTATTTTTTCTTTCACTTTTTCCATTTTTTATTACTTATTAACTTGCAACAACATTATGTTAAACCTAAAATATGATCAATAATAGTCTGTCTCTTTCCAGTATTTTTATATACAACATAACAAGCAGATATCTTTCATTTTTATTTTATTTTATTTTAGAGAGAATAAAACCAAGCAAAATAAAACAGAACAAAGCCAATCAAAACAAGACAGTGTAAGTGACACTGGATTTCGAAGCAAGATAATAAGAAATCAACAATGGTTATCATAATGCCCCTTGTCTGCAAAATAGCTGCCCATACCATCAAAGAAAACAAAATCAATCAAAAAAAGAAACAGAATAGAACCAATAAAAGCAAAACAATGAATGCAATGCAGGACTTCAAAACAAGATAATAGTAAATCCAAAATGGCTGCCATAATATATCTTGTTATCGTTGAAATAGCTGCCCATGCTATCAGATATAATAAAATCAAACACGATAAAACAGAATAAAACTAACCAAACAAAACAGTGAGAATGATACAGGATTTTGAAACAAGAGAATTAACAATGGCTACCACCTTCACAAGGAGATTCCCCATAGATGCCACACTGCATATTGTTATCTTCTGAATAGATGATCAGACTACCAGTTTTAGACCTACTAAGTCAGTGAAACACTAAACACTACAAGCATTAAGCTGTATTCTACTTCATTAGCTACCATCACAGCCTGTGTTTCTCTGGATTAGCTGGTCACTTACAGTGGAGAAGGGGAAACATTGGCTCTTTTTGTCTCCCTGCCCAAGTGCTGGTAGGGGCTGGCATCTGGCTCTCCCCTAGTAGCCCATGCATGGCATCAACTCATAGGAGATCTTAGCTTCTTGTTGACTTCTTGTTGTCCTATCCCAAGGTCTGTGAATGGTGTTAACTCACAGGAGAGGGTTGGCAGCTGGCTCTCCCTCAGTCAGCCTGCCCACAGCCACAATTAGGTATCTTTCAAAGAACAATACACAGAACAATAATGGACCAAGCAGAGTTTAACTTTAAAGTCCAATAGTTAGAAACAGTTGACTCCTTCTAGTCTGGAGAAGTAGTGGAGAAGATTTTGTGATGGCTGCACCAGACTTCCACATGTGGTCCTTGTGGTCCACAGCCTAGAAGTCACAGGAAGCCATCAGATCACCAGAAATTGAGGTCAAAGGAACTGTACAAGTTTCTTGTGTATGGAAATAGCTTGTAACTATAACATGAGTAGAAAACGAATATTTAGAAAGTCTGTTGTTCACTGTTTGAAGTTTTTCTGATCATTAAATAGTCACTAACAGAAATTATTCAAATTTAAATAGTTAAAACTAAATAAAGTTTAAAATATTCAGTTTTTTGATCACACTAATCTCATCTCAAGTGCACAACAGCCACAACTGACAAATGGCTACAGGATTGGACTCCATGACTACAGAACATTCCCATCATTGCCCAAATTTCTATTGCACAAAACTAATATAGGAATAGTATCTAATGCTCAGCATCTAGCCATTTAAATATATCCAGAAAATATTAATGGAACTTAGAGAAAAAATAGATGGTAGTATAATAATAATGTGGAATTTAATGCCTCAATTTCAACAATGAATAGATGATTAGGCATATCAATAAAGAGTGCAGCTACTATAAGCAAAATGGACCTAACAGTCACCAAATAGTTTAATCTCTCAAAGAAGTTAATAGAATGAAAACCAGATGATTGAAATCCTAGAATAGGACTTGAATAGTCATTTCTCAAAAGAAGACATATAAATAGTTAAAGGTATATGGAAAAATACCTAACATCATTAGTTATCCAGAAAATGCAAACTAGAATCACAATGAAATGTGACCTAACACTTGTTAAAATGGCTACTAATAACAATGATAAAGTTGTTCTGACATTATAAATCAGTATACCATTATGAAAAATAATATGGAGTTTCCTCAAAAGATTAAAATTATCTATCAGGGCCATTGCTAGACACATATCCACAGGATACGAAGTCAGTAGGTTGGAGAGATATCTCAACTCCTATCTTTATTTAGAATTATTCATAATAGTTAGGATACAAAATCAATCTAAGTGTCTATTGATGAATGGAGGGCTGAATAAAACATAATACATGTACACAGTACAATACTAATCAGAGTTAAGAAATAAATTCTGTTGCTTATAGCAATATTAATCAACCCAAAGGACATTATATTCAATGAAATAAGCCAGGCACAGGTAGACACATACCAAAATCTTACTTGCATATGGAATATAAAAAAGTTCAACTCATAGAACCAACAAGTATTAATTACTGGATACACCGGGCTTGGAGGCACTGGTAAGATACTAAAGAATATAAAATTTAAGGTAACAGGAATAAGTTCAAGATATCTATTATATACTATATTGCGGCTACAGTTAATAACATATATTGTATACTTCAATTGTTAAAGGAATAAATTTCAAGTATTCTCACTACAAACATGAATGGCAATATAAGGTGATGCGTATGGTAATTAGTTTAATTTACTCATTTCGTAATATATGTATAGGTCAAAACCTGTTATTTTTTATCATTAATGTATATATTCTTAGTCATTAGTTTAAAAATAAATTTAAGTTGACTAATAAAAATTTTTGAACTTATGTGTAAGAACATTATTGTACAAGCCTTTTGCACACTATATTTTTATATCTTTCAACCAAATACCTTGCAGTTACAATGCATAGGGCAGATGTTCTGTATTGTCTTACAGTTAGGATACCAAGGTTGACCCTATTCTCAACATTTAAGTATCAGTATTCTACAGATATAATGCAGTAACTCATTGCAATTTTCCATTTCTTTAAAGATTAATGATATGAAATACTTTTTGTTCACTTACCGTGAAGTGTTTTCAAGTCTCCTGCTTATTTTTTTAGTTGGGTGATTCAAATTTTACTGTCACATTTGAGAGATTTATAGATTCTAAATATAAGACTTCTCATGTTCATTTTCTTACCAGCCTATTCTGATGAATAAAAAGTTTTAATTATGATGAAGTTCAAATTAACAGTATTTCTTTCAAGGTTTGTACTCTTTTAATAGTCAGGAAATTCTGCCTACCCTGAGCTCATGAGTATAGTACTTTGTGCTTTCTTCTACAAGTTTTATGACTTGGCATATTCTATTTAATGCTATCATCCACTTCAAACATATGTATGTAAGGAATGATTTAGAAGTTTTCTATACAGATATCTGATTGCTCCAGCAGCATTTTTAAAAAGACACTTATTTCTGAATTGAAATTCCATTGCATTTTTCATAAATTAACCTATGACTTGTATGTGTGCATCTATTTTTAGGTCTTATTCTTTTCCAGTGATTTTTATGTACACATTCCAAAATCACACTTATATTAAAACTTTAAACCAGGTAATGCAAGTTTTCTTTGTTAATTCTGAAAATTGATTATTCCATACATGTAGCATCTTCACATAAATTTTAGAAATAGTTTCCTTTTCCTTCAAAATAGGCTATAAGAGTTTGTACATCAATATAGTTTATAAAAAATATTAAACCATCTAATCTGCAAGTGTAGCATATTTATCCATGTATTGGAAGTCAATAGGGACTACTAAACAATGTACACTACTATAAATTGCCTTTTGCCTTTTCTTCACAAGTACATACAAACTTTAAAGGCAATAAGCAGTCTATACTCAGCAATTAGTACATAATCCCTGGGAAATGATTTACTCCCAAGCTTTACCACCTACTAGCTGTGCATCATTTCCCAAATTACTCTCTCATCCCATGTTCCAGTTTTTGTATTTGTAGAATGAAGACAACAAAACCTCATCCAACTGAACTAATTCACATGAAGCTCTCACAATAGAGGCTGACAGAGAGTACCCAACAGTAAATTTTAGCTGTTAGTTTAATACTTTTATTCTTAGCTTTAGCTAATTTACTTCTCTTTCACATAGCTTATGGGAGTGGCAACATTTAAATCATCACACAGATACCTATCTCTGGAATCCTAAAAATTGGCAAAGATGCCTTGCAACACTGCAGTGGTAACACCTTTCGATCTCTTTCATGAAGTCTATCAATCTTCACGGTGACCAAGTAACTACTTTCAAAGGCTCTTTCAGTACCTCATATTTAAAAAGATTACATCACAGCTAATACTCTCCATTTCTTCAACTATTGCTTTAAAAAAAATATTTCTTCTGATATCCAAATGCAACAAAGCCAAGCATTCTGCTAGATACTTAGCATCAGCACCAGCCAGCTAATGAATAGATGCTTTTGAAGTCATGTAGCCCCATCGAGTCTCATTCAACTTGGGATAAAATAATAGCTATTCTAATAAAGTATAACAAAAACATTGGGAAGAAATGATGAATATCTGAAAAGGTGCCAAACCCCAAAACCCTGCCTTGAGTAAAGAGGAACCAGGGAATTTGTAAACACAGAAGTTGTCAACATTACTCCATACTGCTTTGTAAATTGTAAAACGCCTGTGATGAAGTTGTGCCAAAAGCAAGCCTTTCAAAGTAACAGTTTACATTGTGTCTCTCCATGCATTGACTGTATTTACAGTATCAAGCAAGTAAGTACCCCAGAAATACCAGTGGGCTAGATTTTCCCAGCTGTACATCTCTCTCTGTGAACAAAGCTTGTATTTCCTTCCTGATGAGGTACTCCGAAGACAGCACACTGGAATGACTATCCAAGAGGGTTGAATAACAGAATATCTGCTAATTTTGATGAAACAGGAATTTCCAAAAGGATCCATTACATTATCAGAATAAAAAGAAAACTTAAAATAAATATTTAAAAAATGACAGAATTCCAAACACAAGTTGTGTAGAAAGAGTAGAAGTTTCAATCAGCTTCATTTCTTGAAGTAATACCACATAAGGTATGAGCCTAGCATATTTCTCACTGAAGGTTTAAATTTTTAATGTTTAGCTTCTTTTAATGTCCTTTGGAAAGATGACTGAGATAGGTGTCTGAAGTCTGTCAGTGCTATTATGCAGTGTAAACTTGGCCAAGCCAATAGAACTTCTCTAAGCCTCTAATACATCAATTTCTGTAATGAGAAAAATAAAGCCCCCATACTAGCTTGTTCACAAGTAATCGTGAGTTTTAGCTAAATGTCCAGGGGTATGAAAAGTGGTAAATGCAGATATAGAATACAATGCACACATAACGTCAGGCACCATACCTAGTCAGTGTCAAGCATGTAAGTAGTCACTCAATAAATATTTCTCAGGTGAATGATTGCCTTTCAGTTAAATGACTTACTATGGAGATTTGAGAAAAATGAGGTGAAATTATTTCTGTGTTTTTCTCTCTGATATTTTCACAAAGTCAATGAAACAATGAGACAATTATTCAAATAATGTAGGTGTAAAAGTCAACCGTCATCCAAAAAAAGCAATTTTCTGTATGCAGATCAATTTTTTCCATAGATTTAATTTAAATATATATTAAACCACTTGCTTGACTTTTTTCAGTGGTATTAAGTTCCAAACAATGAGAAATTGGATCAGATAAAATAAGGGTACAATGTTTCCCTCCAAAAGAACTAGAATCAGTTCACAGACAAGGATATGAACAAGAAACAAGACACTCTAGTGTAAAGAAAGAAGAAAATGAAAAGGAGAGAAACCTAGAAAAGAATTCCTAGATAGAAAGACAAAAGGCAGAGAACTGAGTAGAATTATCAAATTTCCAGAAAACTAGCTAGAATGTGACCAAGCAGCTGGCGATGATTTGGTCCTAGGCTTGGCTACCTCTGATCAGCTGTGTAGAACAACAGCAGCTGAATAAAAATGCAAAGTAATAGCTAGATATTCTGGCTAGGAAATAAAATTTCTGTAAGAACCCAGGATAAAACAAGGGTTAAGAAACTGAAGAAATATAATGTACATCAAATCAGCCTATCGCTAAGGCCCAATACATTGACTCATACTTAGAAAATGGGAACAAAATTCACACTTAACTGACCTAAGGCTGACTGTTGTACACTTGCCATGACTGTCTACGATAACCTTTCAGCATGGATCAGTGTCAGCTTTTAGGGCTAGGAGAAGTGAAAGCCACAAAGAAGCATTAGCCCAGCCTACAGCAAAGAGTGGTAGGTGACAGGCCATAACGGTCTTTTTCAAATGGTTTCTAAAAGAGATTTTAGACAAAAGATTGTCTCTTATTATTATAGAAAGACAAGAAGGAGACAGGAAAATAATGAGTTTCTTCTATAAATATTGGAGGAAAAGTCATGAATAAATGTCTTCTAGTGGATAAATAAAAATTTCTCTCTCATTTTTTCAGCTTCTTTCTGAAGAATGCTTACTAGAAGCTAGAATTAAAACACCTGTATTTTCAGATGTTCTTACGCACAAGTTATTCAGAAGCAAGTTAAATGACTATGTCACAGAATATTGTTATTCATGTATCTGGTGTACATTTAATAAGTATCTTCAGAGAGGCACAGTGTGGTTCAGGACATGAATTCAGGAATTAGCCTGCATACCAAGATCCACTACTTACTAATTTTATGACTGGAGAAATTATGTAACTATGCCTTAGTTTTCTTATCTATAAGATGATGATAATTACAATGCCTCAATAAAATATTGTTGGGAATAACAAATGCAAGGTACTTTTAATAGTACCAGGCACACAGTAAGCATTTTACCTGGTGGTTGTCATTATTGTTAGTATGTGTTCAAAATACATTCAAGAAATATTTACTATCTTTAAGCTAGATGTCACAGGCAGGATTACCTGAAAGGAGTTGCTGAGATAATGTTTGATGTGTAGGATATTTACCATGACTAAACATAGCTGAAAAGCATGAGTACAAGAAGTTGAAATTCAGTCTAGGACCAACAAAGCCTTGGCCAATCTACTAGGAAGCTCTAAAGTCCATACAGACCTGAAACTTGTCTCACCATAAACTGAAACTGTCAGGCCTTTAGGTCTCAACCATGACTAATCAGTAGATGGAAAAGCCAGTGTGTAATTAAAGAAACATCTTGGCCTATATCATAAACTTAAGCATTTAAAATTACAAATTAAATTAAAAAATTGTTAGATAACAAAGGATCAATTCCATTCTATCTTGACAAACTGAGTGGAACAACCTGAAAGGTCAGGCTCAAATTTAGAATTCTGAAGCACCTCAGTTTGCTCTCTACGGCAGTGGTGATGGCTTTCAATGATGACTAACACACAGCTGCTGCATGTGTGCCATTGGTTCACCACCACTGCCCTAGAGCCTGGGGGAATGAGGGACAACTGAATTTCGGACCACAGGCAACAGCCCCTTCTTTTGCCACTCCTCGTTTGACCTAAAATGCAAGGGGCCTCAAGTCACAGGTGTGGACTCCTGGTTTATAGCTAAATTGAAAATAGTGGTGTTGTCATTTGGACACACTTGGCTTAGAGATGTACATAGCAGCTGTCCTGCCTTCCCTAAAGAAACCAGGGTTAGGAGAAAAGACCCACAAATGCCTTCAAAGTGGGTTCAAGTATATAGAAACAAGAATTTCCAGGTTCATTGCAACAGAAAAAGAGTGGCATAGACCCCTCTTAGCCTCGTTGGATTACCCAGATTTAGGCAGAAGCACAGCCTGAGGGGCCTGTGGGAGGTGCAGCTCTCCTCCACACTTGAGGGAGCATTGTGTGGACAACAGGTCAGTCATTTTGACTCACGATATAGTGCTGCATGTAACATCTGTTTGTGGGCCTCATATAAGGTCATGTTTTTAAAAGTAGTATCTAAAATATAAAACAGTACTGAAATTTTAGTAGCTATTTTAATACCATGCATAGAGTAAAACAATTCTCAGTGAAGAGATGAGTAAAGTCTTTGTGTTTTGTTTTGTTTTGTTTTGTTTTGTTTTGAGACAGGGTCTATGTACTTCAATCCAGGCTGACCTTGAACTCATTATGTGGTCTAGACTGCCTTTGAATTCAAGGAGATGAGTTAAGTCCTTTCATACTCCTTCAAATTTCAAAAAAAAAAAAAAAAGATATTGTGAGTTCAAGAGTTTTAAGCTGGTTTCAACCTGGGGAACAAGCTGGTGTCCAGAGGGGAGGTAGGCCCGCATGGCTGCCCACGCACTGCAAGGGAAGTTCCAGCTTGCTGGCGTTAGCTCAGGGAGAGTTTGGGACATCACTCCCTGTGCTGGGGTGCCCTCCCAGCCCCCATAGGACACTGGACTAGCCTTGAAAGGCTTTGCGGGCTTGAGTGGACCACACCCAGCGACCTTCATTCAACCAGGGGAGCCAAGGCCCATGAGTCCCGGGAGCTGAGGGTGCAGGAAGTGATTTCCAACACACTCAGGGAAAGTTTTGGAACATCGCTTGAAACACGGAAATATAGGAAAATGACAAAACGAAAGACCAAAATGCAATCTCAAGAGTTTTAGGCTAAAAGAATGACAAGAATAAAAATGTGAACATGGGAAGTCACTGGTTGCTCTAATAAATAAGGTGTAGTCCACACTGCTTAGGTGGGAGAGACTTTGCTTAGGGTAGTGCAATTTACCTATAACTGGAAAGGTGATCTGAGCAGAGACTGGGTAGACATGTGCAAGTGACTGTGTGTGGAGATGGATAGTTGCTAAATTTCAGTCTCAGAAATATTACCAAGGCGTAATTAAATTAGGTCAGGTTATATTTTCAGTTTCTGATTTTATGCATGCACGTAAGCATCAAAACATAATTATTTTAAATATTATTCTAAACATTATTCCTCAGTGCTTTGCATGAAAGAAATTTCTCAAAAACAGACACAGAAGTAAATCTTTTGCCATGCTTATTTTTTCTCTTCCTTCTTCCTTTTTCTGCCTTGTGAAGATATAAGGCCTAGGTTCAGTTCAGAAGCTACTAAGTATGTGAATTTAGAAAGTTATTTCAAAAATCTGAGTCTCAGTTCCCTCTTTCACAAAATAGATAATCACACTCATGTTACATATTTCATCTAGCTGCATTACAGTTGCTAAAGTTTTTTATTCACTTGGGCACATTTCCACTGCCAGTCTTCCTTGCTTTCTCATTCTGTCATTTTCCTACCTCTTTGCTCAAAATGGCATGTATTTATTTGTTTTTGTATTTTCTCAAATTCGTGGAGAAAAATGCAAAGATGAAAACATAATGATTTATAAACAATTGCTGGGCAAGGAACTGAAGAGTTGAAGGCAAAGAAATTCATTCAGATACAGTTGGTCACACATTATGAGATTATGAGCTGTATTTGCACTAAAGTTTTACCTCTAATATGATCATAAATCCTATCTCTTGAATCAAATTTAAAAAATGTCAAAATATTTTACTTAGTGATTTGAGTATCGATCAAAACTGAGTATTTATCAATATGAGAGTAATCTTTACCTCACATAAACTCCTTCAATAATCTATATGTAATTTCTTCCTTGCACCAACTTATGAACTAGTTTAGATCCTGCTAAATTGCTCTTGCTTGACCATATACCCTTGAAAGGAAAGTTTGTGGCTTATTGATCCTTGTAAATTCCATCACTTACCACTTCACCTTGTAAATAATAAATAAAAATAGGTGATGAATAAATCCTTGGATAATTCTTGCCACAATCAGTATACAATTCAATATATAAATATTAACTCTTTTCCAGAAAATATGTTATGTAATTATAACATAATGGAAGTTACAATGGTTAAATCAGGACAAAAGAATGTGACAGACTCACCTAGACTTGGGAGATCTATTAAAAGAGGAGACACTTCAGCTGACGCAAAATGACGAAGCACTTGTAGAGGTAAACTGCTCAGAAAAAGAAGCAGGCAGACTAAGGAGATAGCATCGAGGAAAGAGCCCTTGATAACTCATCTCTATATATGGAGTCCAGTGTATGTATAAAGTATGACTGTAGAGTAGCAGGGCATGTTGCTAGAAAAAGAGAGAGACCCCCAACTTGAAGTTATGTGGCCTGTGAAAAATTAAAGTTTCATGTATGGTTAGTCGATGAGGAGCCTTTGAAGAGTTTGAGGCAGCATAATCAAAGGATTGACTGTGGGTCATACTGGCTGTTCTCTGGAATTTTGGTTTCAGGAGTGCAGGCAGAGAAGCAATGATTTCATCAAAAATAAAATAGAATTGGGCATAGTGGCACATGCCTGTAATCTCAACATTCAGGATGCTGAAGCAGGAGGGTTGCCACAAGTTTTCTTAGGCTACCTAGTGAGTTCAAGGCCAGCCTGAGCTGCATAGCAAGACTTTGTCTCAAAAAAAGTTAATTAGCTAACTTAATTAAATAAAATAAAGTGGAAGTAGGTTTGTAAAGAAAGTTTGATTTTGAATGTAAAGGAAAGGTTAAAGAAAATGTTTACAAGAGGCAGTCCAGGACTATTGAAGATATTTTTCTTCTTTAGGTTAAATGATGCATGCACATTTTTAGAGGTTGCAGCACTGGGAATAAGAATTTAGTGATACTTTGAAAGTACCTAGTCTGTATTGAACATATATGCAAAAACTACTCCTTATATATATGACTTTAATGTTTGCAATAGTTATAACCATAATTAATTCACAAAGAAGGGCATTGAGTTATTAAAAGATAAGTGTCATTGTGAATGCTTTGAGTTAGTAAGAAGTGGAGGTCTGAGCCTAGTCAGTCATATTTCAAGGTTGCATGATACTCTGCAATGTCTGCAGAAGTAAACGGAGATCACAGTGATAAAGAGGGGGTGAAGCACAAAGATGGGTGAGACTGGAGAGGGCCAAGGGCACAGGGAAGACAGGGAGACAGGGATGCTTTCAACGGAGCAGAGACTCCCTAGACACCATCTGGAAGTGTGTATGTCTGCACAGCTGGTGTAAGAATAAGAAAATTTTTTTTCTTTGTTTCCCAGTGTTTTCAATAACATGGTGAAACAAAGGAGTAAAAAGAGCAGGTACCATGAAGAGAAGAAAATTATGAAGATATGCAGCATATGTTGAAAGGGAGGAAGGAAATTGACCACATTCAAGTAAAACAACAACAGGTGACCTTGGACAGGAAAGTTAATCAGCATGGCTGTGGTTTTGCCACCACAGCCGAGCTTCCATGGCTTAAGGAATGAGTGGCCAAGTCTTTTCTGTAATAAGTCAGATAGTAAATAAGAGAGGCTATCTTGTCTTTAAGGTCTCTGTTGCAACTAGTCTACTATTCTTTCATAGTATAAAAGGAACCACAAACAACATGCAAATAAATGAGCAATAATGTGTTCCAGCAAAAGTTTACTTATGGATGCTGAAAATTCAATTTCATATAGCTTTTATGTGCCTTGAAATATCCTCCTTTTTTTCAACCATTAAAAAGTGTAAAAATCACTTAGTCTTTCAAGCAGTTTAAAAAAAAAAAACAGATGTTGAGTTTGATTTGGCCATTTTGTGCTGAGCTCTGAATACAGAGCATAGAAGTTGAGCTGAGTCTTTGACAGGGTTGGAAGTTGGTTTATCTATAGGGTAGAAAATAAGTCAAGAGAATAGAGTATTAGAGCCAGACGTGGTGGCACACTCCTGTAATCCCAGCACTCGAGAGGCTGAGGCAGGCAGATCATTGCAAATTTGAGACCAGCCTGGGCTATAAAGTGAGCCCAAGGTCAGGCTGAACTGCATAGTGAGACCCTGTCTCAAAAAGACAAAAAAAAAAAAAGAGTATTGTTGTGCTAGTTATTTGCCTACTGTTCTCCAGCCACCACCTGTGCTTCCTTAGTTTTGCAGGGAATCACATTCTCTTGGTTCCCAGGCCCAGTGGGTCTAGTACATTTAGTCATTGGAGGCTTGGCTGGAAGGTGGAGGGAGTAACAAAATGTGTAATGAAGCCATCATTTCTCATCCTCAAATTCACCCTTCTCTATCCTGCTCTGTTAAGTTACAGTTGTGACCCTATGAATAGCATTCCTCTTTGCCCCATTACATCTTGTAAATAGGAGGCTCTAAAGGGAGCCTGGGAGGCAGAAAGAGAGAGAGAAGGCAGTTGCTTTCCATTTGATTTTTGTTACAGTTAACATTAACACAGAAATGTTTTTCATTCCTGAGGTGGCAGTTACTTCAGGTAGCAATTGGGTCTAAATTCTGTTTTTCTCCACATTTTCAGAAAAAGTACTTATCATGACTCCACAAAAGATCCAGTACCAGTGACCAACAAGCAGCCAGTGGGACCCAGATTCCAGCTTTGGGGCCTCACCATGCATTCTGTTGGAATCTCAGCGCACAAGAAAGGACTTTGAGCCTGCTCCCAGGCAGTAAGACCCCACGCTGTGTCCCAGACCACCCAGGACCACACACAAGGATGAGGGCCCAAACGGGCCATGCCCAGCAACCGCCACGCAGCCAGCAGGACCGAGATTCCAGCTTTGGGCTCTCACCGTGCGCTAGGGTGGAATCCCAGCACATGGAAAAAACTTGGAATTCAGCTCACAGGTGGCAAAACTTGGACTACAGTGGATTAACTATGCCAGTGTGGTGAGTATACCCCTAAAATAGAGGTGTAGAGTGGGTAAATAGGGCCAGTAGTAAAGCCCCCTCCAACTAACTGTAAGACCTTGGTGAGTCTGAAAAGACTGTGGATGACCACCTCCTACACACAGAAAATATCAGGCAGAGTGAAAATGTCAAAACAAAAAAGCAAAATGCAGTCTCAAACATCTAGTTCACCTGAAGCAAGTGCAAGAGATATTGAAATAGAGGACCCTAAAAGTAACACACTGGGAAGCTCTGAAAAGATAGTGAGTGAAATAAAAAAACAACTCCATGAGGCTATAGAGGAAATCAAATTAGAAGTACTCTCCATGTAAAGGCAGAAATAACAACCTTAGTAAAGGAGTTGCTGAGTGCAGCTAAAGAAGAAATGGAGAAAAAAGTACAGGAGCATGGGAAACTGATTGAAACCTTGAATGAACAATATAGAAAACATGCAGAATTCATGAAACAAACTGAAAAAGATATCCAAGAAACAAGAAATTCTATTCAAAGCTTGCAAAACCACTTAAATGAAGCTGAGGATAGGATTTCAGACCTTGAGGACAGGATCGCAATTAGTGATCATGAAAAGATAGAACTTTTAAAAATAATAAAGGAGCATGAAATGACAATCCAACAGCTTCAAGATGATGCCAAGAGCAATATAAGATTAATAGGTATCAGTGAAGAGGCAGGAGTCAAAGCAAATGATGTAGCCAAAATATTCACAGAAGTAATAGCAGAAAATTTCCCAAACATGGGGAAAGAATCTGATATGCAGATAAGTGAGGCATATAGAATCCCAAACAATCACAATCAACATAAATCCACACCCAGACACATAATAATTAAGATTTCAAATATGCAGCATGAAAACAGAATACTAAAAGCTGTTAGAGAAAAGACACAACTCACCTACCAAGGAAAGCCCATTAGATTCACAGCAGACTTTTCAGCATAAACTCTCAAGTCAAGAAGAGCTTGGAGTGAGGTATTCCAAGCCCTGAAAGAAAATAACATTCAACCCAGACTGATGTACCCAGCAAAACTTTCATTCGAATTTAATGGAGAAACAAGATACTTCAATGACAAAGAACAACTGAAGAAATTCACATCCACCAAACCAACCCTAGAAAGAGTACTGAAAGACATACTAGACAGAGATAAAAATGACTACAATCCCCAAAACAACAACAAAAAGAAACCACCAGGTAGGATAAGCAATTAAATAAGGGGAAAAGCAAAAAGTAAACAAGTCGAACATAACATGGCAAAGTCAAGCCAGTACATATCAATGATATCCATAAATGTAAATGGCCTCAATTCACCTATAAAAAGACATAGACTGACAGAATGGAACAAGAAAAATGATTCCACAATATGCTGTGTACAAGAAACACATCTGACCCAAAAGGAAACTCATCAATCAAAAGTCAAAGGATGGAAAACAGTATTCCATGCAACAGGAACCCAGAAAAAAGCAGGGGTAACTATTCTAATTGCAGACAATGTGAACTTCAAACCTAAAATGATTAAAAGAGATAAAGAAAGTCACTACATACTCATTAGTGGAAAAATTCAAGAGGAAGAACTAACAATTATAAATATATATGCACCAAATACAGGAGCACCCAACTATGTAAGATAGACACTAATGGACATGAAAAACCAAATACACAAGAACACAATTATAACAGGGGATCTTTCTTAAAAAAAATTTTATTTAAAGAGAAACAAAAGCATGTAAAGGTTAGAGATAATACAGAATTCCAAAAAAAGATAAACAACAAGAAATCACTAGTTAATAAATTACATATTGTCCTCTTAGAAATAGTTGTTCAAGTTACAAAATTAAAGCATACAAAGTAGATAGTCAAACAGTGAGAGTGTAAACAGCTATGCATGTATGAATCTCTACATGTATTTCTATCCTTTCTGTATTAGAGGGAAAAACAAAACCTAGCAAGACAAAACAAAACAAATTCCTATGAAAACATGAAATAAAAAAGTCATATAAAACCACAGTACAAGGTGATCTACAATGATTACTGTGTTGTTTCTTATTATCTTCAATAGAGTTGTCTATATCATCAGGCATAATTGAATATAGAAGTATAATTGAGTAAAGCAGTAAATAAAAATATTAGTAAAAATAAAACATTGTAGACAGTATAAAACTTCAAAGGCAGGTAATAATCAAACCATAGTGGATATTCTAGTGGATCCTGTCATCTTAAGTGCAGTTGCCTATACTCTCAGACTTGATACTATCAATCATAACAGCTTTGAATAAAATCTATCAATACAAAACAGCGATCCAACAAACCAGATTCGATTACAATCAGTCATGGTAAAACAATGTAGTTTTACAGAGCTTTAGATTAAGTTAATAGGATATTAAGGATGATTACTGTACTATATCCTGTTATGTTCGGGATTGCTGTCTGTGCCCTCAAATCTAGTACAGGTAGAATGACTGGAACAGAATATAATACATCTAAGCAGAGTAGTGTAAGTAATGTGGGTTTTAAATCCTGGTGCACTATTAACAATATAGTGTATCAAGGTCATCTATGTTAGAGATTCTAGTTATCGTTCTCTGCCTCATTTCTGCTATGCTATTTTTCTGCCTTTGTTTGTCTAGTTTCCCCTTTCACTCTACTGTCTGCCCCACTCATTGAAGCCCTTCTGCCACTGTTCCTAAAATCCTGGGTTTTTTTTCTCTTTCTCTAGAATGTCCTTCAGTATTCTCTGTAGGGTTGGATTGGTGGTCACAAACTCGCCCAGTTCCTCTTTGTTATGGAAGCATCTTGTTTCCCCATTAATTTCTAGTGACAGTTTTGCAGGGTACATCAGTCTGGGCTGGAGGTTATTTTCTTTCAGGGCTTGGAAGACTTCGCTCCAAGTTCTTCTTGATCTCATGATCTGTGTTGAGAAGTCAGCCATGATCCTGATGGGCTTACTTAACAGGTAATCTGTTTCTTTTCTCTGATGGCTTTTAATATTCCATTTTTATATTGAATGTCTGGCATCTTGATTATTATATGTCTGGGTGTAGTTTTGTTTTGATTGTAGGTGGCTGGAATTCTGTATGCCTTACATAACTGAATGTCATTTTCCTTTCCCATGCTTGGGAAGTTTTCCTTAATTATTTCTATGAATAGCTTTTGTAATTTGCTTGTATGTATTCCTGCTTCTTTGTTCACATTTCTTATTCTTAAATTGTAGATTCTCTTCTCATCTTCTAGCCTTTGTATTGTTACTGCCTGTTTCCTTGTTGTTTTTAAGAGATCTTTCCTTTCATGATCACACATTGCAAACTTGTCTTCAAGTTTTGATAGCCTATCCTTAGTTTCTTTTAAGGAGTTTTGTCACTTTCAGTGGAGTTTTTAATTTCCTGGTAGTCTCTTTGAATCTGCTTCATGTATTCTATATTTTCTTTACATTCTTTATCAAATGTTTCTCTCGTTTTTTTGTGTTCCTCCCTTATTCCATCTGTATCATCCTGAGAGATGCTTCCTGAGAGCATTTCTTTTATTATTCTACTCATATCTTGCTTTGCCTGATTTAATATTTCAGTTTTGAGCTCATCTACAAGGTCCTGAAAATATCTCTTAATGTCCATTGAAGCCATGTCTGATGTTGTGTCTTTGTGGCCCTCAGTCTCCTTTGTTTTTCCTTCTCCTGGATCAGTGCTCTCAGGGTTCTGGGCTGGGGTCCACCTCCTGCCTCTGTCTCCTTTCATGGCCCTGGCTTCCTTCACATGGGTTACAGTGCTGGTCCCAGCCCCCTTCCCTGTTGGCCACATTTCCTCCAAAGCACATTGGCAAGGGAACTCCACCCTCTCCTGCTTGCTCTTGTCACTGAGGTGTAAGCAGTGGCTGTATTTGTCTGCCCCTCCCCACCGGGCCAGCCAAACTTCAGGTGCTTTCACCCGGTTAGTACTTGCTAGGCGCAGGGAATAGACTTGGGATGGCTCATTGGGTCCTGGCCAGGGGAGTGGCCCAGTCCAAGCAAATCCCATGAATCTGCTCTTTGGAGGGAGGAACCAATTGAAGCCACTGTCACTCCCAGTTCAGGCTCCTCCTGCCCGATTCCAACATGTCGCCCATTTGGTTGCACCCTTCCTGTCGGGGGGGGGTCTCATTCCCAGCACTGACCGTGAATTAATGAAGGTCCCTTCACTGGCTCTGCTCTCTGTTGGGCTCACCAACCCCCGACTTCAGTGCTGCTGTACTTCCTGTGAGTGGTGGCGGGAACGAGTTTGGGTGGCTCTTCCAGCCGGCACAGATTCAGGCCTTTGTAAACTTGGCAGGTAACTGCAAACAAAAACTCTGTGTCCTGTAATTTTTAGCTATTTCAGTTGTAGTTCTGAAGTATTTGACGAGCTTTTTTACATTTTAATTTCTTCCTGTGTCAAGAGGATCCATCTCCTTCTGTCTGGGTCTCTCCAGGGTGTTTTATTCTGGCAAATGAGTTGTTTCTCCTGGGAGACTTTGTATTTTGTTGCTCACTGATTGGCCATCTTGTCTTCTCCAACAGGGGATCTTAACAGCTCATTGTCACAAAGAGATAGATCAACTGGACAAAAGCTCAGCAAAGATATAATAGAACTGAACCATATCTGTGAGCAATTAGACCTAGTAGATGTTTACAGAGTGTTCCACGCAACCACATCACAATACACATTCTTCTCAGCAGCACATGGGACATTCTCCAAAATATACCATATATTATCCTATAAAACATTCTTAAGTAAATGCAAAGGTATTGAAATCATACCATGCATAATATCTGACCATGACACACTGAAATTGGAAATTAATGGCAAAAGAAATTGCAAAACCTGCACAAATACATGGAAATTAAATAACAACCTTTTCAACAACCAGTGGGCTACAGATAAAATTAAAGAACAAATAAAGCAATACCTACAATTCAATGAAAACACAGAAACAACATACTATAATCTATGGGATGCAATAAAAGTGGTCATAAGAGGGAAATATACAGCAGTAAGTTGTCATATCAAGAAAACAGAATGAGCACAAATAAACAACATAATGCTCCATCTCAAGCTTCTAGAAAAAGAAGAGCAAGCTAAACCCAAAGCTCATAGAAGAGAGGAAATTTTAAAGATTGGAGCAGAAATCAATGCAATTGAAACTAAAAAAAATACAAAGATTAATGATTCAAAAAACTGGTTTTTTGAGAGAATAAACAAAATTGACAAGCCCCTAGATAACCTTATCAAGAGAAAGAAAGAAAAAACCCAAATTCACACAATAAGAACTGAAAAGGGGGGAAATTAATACAGATCCCATGAAAATTCAAAAGATCATGAATCCCTACTTTGAAATTACTTTGAAAGAGAGATTATGGAAATATCATCCTTTACAATAACATCTGAAAAAATGAAATACTTAGGAATCAACCTAACTAAAACTGTAAAAGACCTATATGCTGAAAATTATACTACACTGAAAAAGGAGATTGAAGAAGATATTAGAAAATGGAAGGATATTCCTTGCTCTTGGCTAGGAAGAACCAACATTGTGAAAATGGCCATACTCCCAAAACTGTTATACAGATTTAATGCAATCCCAATGAAAATACCATTGACATACCTCACAGATCTAGAGAAAACATTCCTAAAAGTCATTTGGAAACAGAAGAAACCTAGAATAGCAAAGGCAATTCTGGGCAACAAAGGCAAGGCAGGAGGAATCGCAACTCCTGACTTGAAACTATACCAAAGCAACAGTGATAAAGCATGGTACTGGCAAAGAAATAGACCTGAGGATCAATGGAACAGATTAGAAGATACAAGCACAACTACAAAGACACTCAGCCACCTGATATTTGACAAAGGGGCTAAATATGTCCACTGGAAGAAGGATAGCCTCTTTAATAAATAGTGTTGGAAAAACTGGCTCTCCACATGCTGAAGACTAAACTAGATCCATGCATATCACCATGCACAAAAAAGTCAAAATGGCTCAAAGACCTCAATATTAAAACAGAAACACTAAATCTACTGGAAGACAAGGCAGGTAGAAGTCTTGGAGACATAGGGGTAGACAGAGAATTTATAAACAAAATTCAAACTGCATGGGAAACACTTCAAAGAATTAACAAATGGGATCTCATATTATTGAAAGTTTCTGCACTTCAAAGGAAATCACCAACAGAGTGAAAAGAAAAGTGGGAAAGAATTTTAGCCAACAACCCCTCAGACAAAGGACTTGTGTCCAGAACATATAATTGAAAAACATCAACCCCCCATTCAAAGACCCTCTCCAAAAATGGGCATCTGAGATGAACACATAGTTCTCACAGAAAGATATACAAATGGCAAGTAAATACATGAGGAAATGTTCATCATCACTGGTCATTTGAGAAATGCAAATTAAAACAGCACTGAGATTCCACCTTACTCCGGAAAGAATAGCTGCCATTAAGAAATCAACTGATAACAAATGTTGGCGAGGCTGCAGGGGAAAAAGGAACACTGTTCCACTGTTGGTGGGAATGTAGACTGGTGCAAGCACTATGGAAATCCATATGGAGAATTCTCAGAAGACTAGGATTGGAAGCCCCATTCATTGCAGCTATTCCCCTCCTGGGTATTTTCCCAGAAGAACTGAAAAGTTCATATCACAGTGATTTATATGCCTCCATGTTCATAGCAGCACAATTTGTAATAGTTAAATCTTGGAAACAGTCAAGATGCCCATCTACTGCAGGATGGATGAAAAAGATGTGGTATTTTTACACAATGGAATATTACTCAGCTATACAAAAGGATGATCTTGAGGCCTTCATAGGTAAATGGAGACAACTTAAGACTATCCTCATTAGTGAAATAAATAAGAATCATATTTATAAATATCATATTGTGTCTCTAGTGTAAAAAATAATAAGAACTCTAAGACTAATAAAACCCAAAATGTGTAATTGCTATTGTAAAAAAGAGAGGAAAAGAAAAGTCTCTAAGGGATATAACTGCATGTATGTTTGAGTGTGTAAAATAGATGAGCATATTGATGAATCTTTGTTGGATCTTTGAGCAGAACTGTTTGCAGTCTCACTGTTTGAATGTCTACTATGTATCCTTTAACTTTGTAACTTGAACAACTACATCCAAGATGACAATATGTAATTTAACAACCTGTGATTTCTTAGTGTTGTTTCTCTTTTTTTCTTTTAGAATTCTGTATTGTTGCTACCCTTTTTCTTTTGCTTTTTTTCCCTCTTAATGTAAAATTTCTAAAAAAAAAAAAAATCCAGCACTAGCTGGCTAGGATCAACCTATTTAGAGACCCTCCTTTAGGGCTGCAATAGCAGCCAGGCATCTCCTCCTTTTCAGGGGACTAGCTTCCAGCACTGCATGGCCCTTCTTCAAGTATTTTGGTTCCAACCTCTCAACTTTCCCCTTTGTTGCCCCAGCCCTAAGGTTAGTGGTTGTTTTCTTCAACTAACAGTTTATGTTCCTTTTTACATTTCAGTCCTCTAGTACCTAGATGCTCTATGTTAAATTCCATCTCTTCATCGCTGTGATTTCACTATTTTCTAACTGGACTCAGTTAGTTATAAATACATCAAGGCTTATTTTATTCTCTTGTTCGGCTCCAAGTGTTCTTTCTGGAGTCAAGTACATCTCCTCCAAAGCTTTCTGCACATAGACCCTTCATGATGACTGTTCTGCCAAGCAACCCTTACCTAGTTTGCTCCAATAGACTCTGATGTCTGGACCAAGGACATCCACCCTTTGGCCTTGGGTGTAGTAACGACTTCCTACTTTTACTAATATGTGAGCTGACTCTCCATCCTCTTTGAGTTTCCACTTTATCCTTCACATGCAATTAATTCTTTATATTAAATTTCATGTGTTTTAAGTATTTAGCATGACTACTGACTTTTTTTTTTCTGTACTCAGACTGATACAACCCCTGAAGTTAAAGTTTATATGACCAGGCATGAGATTCAGGCTAGACAGGAAACAGAAATGAGCTCTGTTAGGTTATGAAAAAATACAGAAATCACAGTAAAAACAATCTTCCTGGAATCAGACAGCAGCATCCTTAGAATAAAGACCGAGTAAGCTGTTTGCAGCAGGAGGTTTATGTAAGAAAGTGACATATTTCTGTATTATAACAATATAATTTAACAGATTTTTTATCAAACTTATTTAAAGAAATTTTATTTTGAACTGAGTAAACCAACTCAAGCATTGAGAGAAAATAAGAATAAAGTTGCTTTTAACAAGGACAATTTTAAATGAACATTAAATTTGTTATTTTCTAGCTTTATCCAACTGCCAATTAAAACATATTGAGAAGAAAACTGCTACCTGCTCTTACCAGATGTTATGAAAATAGTCAGGATCATTTTATATGTATTAATTCACATGAAAAAGCAGCACTGGACCTCAAAGATATTTCTCTTGCCAACTTTTTAAAAAATTGAAAAAAAAATTTTTCTGTCAAGATTATTATGGTTATTTTTAATTAACTTTTTAAACAATATTTTTAATTCACTGTAGGATATCACCAAATACTAATAAATTATAAAATGAGAACCTACATGATTTTTTTCAATCTTTAACAGGAAAGGCTTATATAATCTTGCATTGATTGAGAGGTGATACTACTTATGTTGTTAAATGAAAAAATTCTACTTCTAACTGCGTATCAGCTTATTTATCACTACTGACCTCGCTGTGTCATTAGACAAAGTAGATTCACTGCTCTTCATCAAGTCTCCAGAACAGCACTTTCTCACTCTTTTTCCCCTAATTTTTCATTCTAATTATCTCCTCCCAAATCTCTTTCTATCCATGTGTCTCAAGTTTTAATCTTTAAATCTTTCTTCTATTTATACTTATCTTGTAGAGAGTCTTTTTCATCTCCTGCTTTTGTATTCCATCCATATGCCTCTGACCATCCCAAACTATACTTCCAACCCCTACTTGCCTTCTGAACATCACGCTCACACACCTGGCTGCCTGGCTGACATAACTAGTTGACACCTGAAAACTAACATGCTTAGATTGAAGTGTGTCATCACTAGCAGCTTATTAGCAGCAACACCTTCTTTCCAGATCCCCAACCCAAAAGCTTTAGAATCACTCTCGACTCTTCTCTTTCTTTCACATTTCAGGTCAAACCCAATCTTGTCTCATTGGCTCTATTTTCAAAATCTAGCCAAGATTGATCCCACCACCTCAACTATTTCTATGTTGTTATCCTTTATTAGCTAGAGTACTTCTGTAGTCTTCTACCAGGGCTCCATCTTTCCAGTCTTGCCCTCAGCTCCCACAGTTTCTGAAGTGATAATTTGGCTCAAGTTCTCTAATGGATTCCTGTTATGGTCAGGATGTTTGTGTGCCTTAACCCCAGAATTCCCGTGTTGAAGTCTCACTCCCAAAGGGATGCTATTAGGAGGTGAAGCCTTTGCGGGTGATAAGTGCATGTGTGTAGGGCCTTCATGAAGGGAGCTACAGTAATGCCTCAAAAGCTAGATAGTCCCTTCTACTATGTGAACACACAGCACGATGGCTCCCTTTCTACTAGAAAGGCTCTCACTAGACACAGAATTGGCCAATACACTGATCTTGGACCTCTAATCCTCAAGACTATAGAAATAAATTTCTGTTGTGCTTAAACCACCTACTGTATGGCACTTTATTATGGCAGCCCAAATGGACAAAGACACTTCCCACTTTCAGAGTGGAAGCTACAGGACTTAACAATCATCTGAGGTTGGTACTTCTCCCCTCTTTCAGAGATAGCTCCAACTTCTCTGGCTTCCTCTCCGTTTGTTGACTCTTTCCCATCCCACTCACTCCTTGCTGTTCATCAAATACTTCAGAGCCCCTTCCCAAAAACCATTTTACAGAGGTATACTGATGTGACAAACTCAAAGGTGTATAAGACTTAAAATTTTCAAAGAGAAAACATTACTCAACAGATATCCCATGAACCACGGGGCTGAGGTGGCTCATGGCTTCCATGCTACCCTTTCGGTGGGTCCCATCTATATAAATGAGTTTTGGGTATTTTTTTTCTGATAAATAGACCATATTTCACAAAAATCAGTGTAGAACAAGAAATGATAGTGTCAGTAGTCACACAATGCCAAGGTTTTGGAAAAGAGTTGCATTTCCTGCAGCAGACTTGGTTAATTCATAAGTAATTGTAGCTATTTAATGGAATACAATTGTTCTTAAATATATTAATGGAAGTTTTTCAAGTGACTACTAAACTATTTGGAAAAATACACTTAAGTTGTTTGGAACAATAAACAGAATGAACAGAAGTATCAAGTACTTCTTCCATTCTAGGGACACTGTAAAAACACTGTGAGATCTGTGAATCAAAAATTTTAGGACATCTGCTCTAGGCATTCTCCAAGGTACAGCCTTTACACCCTGTTTTCTCTCTCTCTGGAAAGATTTTCTTCTACACATTTTCATGGCTATTTTAATCACCTCCTTTAAGTCTCTGCTCAAGTATTACCTTCACAGCGAGGCTGATTGGCCACCATGTTTAAAATGGAAACCAGCCTCCTACATCTAGCTAACACTTCTGATCTTACCTCATCACAGTTTTTCTCAGGTCACACATCACTTTAAGGAAACTCATTATTTTTTTATTTTTGTTGTTATTCTCATTGCAGTGTGCAAGATGCATGGAAGGATTTGTCTTTTTTACTTTCTATTATGCTTCAAATGCCCACATTTTTCTGGTCTGTACATAGTCAGTGGGAGAAATATATTTATTTTAAGTTCTACAAAGTAGTCCTGCTTAGAATAGTCATTTAAAGCTTCAGGTACATTTTGGTATTTAGATGGGACAAGAGAGTATTTTCTTGAATTCTGAGTTCAGGATTTTCATTGACATAAGTAAAACATCTTCCTTGTTAAAAAAAAAAAAAAGAAGCTCGCATTCTCTTAGCTTTGTTATCCAGAACAGTAAAATCTGATGAAAAATTGTAGGAAGGGTAGTAAGATTAGAAATATTAGCTGGGAACAAAGTTAATATTGTAAGTTTTCTTACATACAAGTATTCACTGGATATACCTACTAATCTTCAAAAATGTACAAGCTGCAGAATTAAAAGCTGTGAGACATGAAGACCGGCCAATGTCCTTGGGAAGTACATAACTGTGAATCTAAATAGTTGCTAATTCAGATGAAAAGTTGTTAGTGTCTTGAGGCCAACAGAGACAGAATGTATTGGGATTAAGAAGAAAGACAAAGACGGAATTTGAAAACTTCAAGTAGAATTCAAGCAAAGATTTAAACAAAACTTAAAATTCAGAAATGCACAGATTGTGGAGTAGGAGGGGGAAGGATCTTCCAAGCAAAGAAGAGGAGAAATATTTTTAAAGTAATTACAAAGATAAAATAAGTCTTGTTTGGCCAGTTGTGTTTAGATTTATGTAACAATCACTAACCATAAATACAAATCTGTAAATTTGCCTTCATTTATTTGAAAGACAATTTTGAATCATTTTGTATTTTCTTTTCTTCAGTTCTTGTGCCAGTCTTGGGTTTATTTGCCCTCAATGATTCTCCTTGTCCTTCTGCTCTGTCTGCAATGTAAAACTTAAGTAGTTCTTAGAATTTTGCATAAATTGACTAAACTCTGGGTTTACTCATTAGGAGAGAAGGATAAGAGACGAGTGAGAAGCAGGGGGAAACCAGCCTGCTTTCCCTCCTCTGCCTTAAGCATCACCTCTGACCTATAAAATCACTGCTTTGCTTTAAATTCCCTCTGTTGTGAATAATTAAAGTACTTTCCACTTTCCCGGTTATACAACTCTGATTGATTCAGTATGTGTTAACTCTGTATCTAAGATTTAAATTCTTGTGTTAGAGACCTAACCTCTAGTACCTTAACTTGTAACTCTATTCAGAGACAGGACATTTAAGGGTATGATCAAGGTAAAACAAATGACCTTAATCCAATATGAATGTTGTTCTAATAAGGAGAAATAAGGACACCATTGAATAGACAGACACAGGAGGTAGGTTACATGGACACAAGAGAAGATGCTTACCTGTAAGCAATAAAAGAGACTTCTGATAAAACTTTCCAGTTCTATTGAGGTGTACTTTCTATATTCTGTGTTTAATGTGCCGACTGTATGGTACTCAGAAAGGTATGCCACTGCTCATGGCCACGAAAAAAGCCATGGTCTCTCCTAGAACTGTGTAGCAATCTGCTCCTATGTACTTAGGAAACATACAGTGTAAATAGAAAAAAAATAATTGCAATATTTAGCTTTTCATACTTCTTGTTATATGGACATAAACCCAAATGAAAGAAGAGATTTGTAATATTTGACATGGAGAAGGGATTGCTAAGACAAGAGAGGAGAACAAAAATAGCAAGAAAAGTAACAGCAGTTATACCCTATTGTTCCCATTTTTTTCTCTTCTAACGTATTACAAGTTACTATTCATTTATCTTTATTTTCTTGGGTTTTGTCTGATTTATCTATGATAACCTCACACGAACTAGCACTGTGTCTATGTAGCTCAGACTTGCATTCTAGAGGCTCACTCAGCAACTGTTAAATAAATGACAGCTTATAATATTTCTTTAGTGAATAAAAGGGAAAAAAGCAGAAGTATAGATCCTGGTCCTTATGTGTAAGTACTACTGAAAATATAAAACCCATAAATCAACCTCCTTTTCTCAGGTATCTTATTCTCTAATCAGAGAAAAATGAATACCAGATACCTAAAAGGAATCAAGAGTCCCGAGTGAAAAGACACTCTATGACTCAGAACTCCAAGGGAGAAGAGCAAATGTGGTAAAAAATGGAGTTATTAAGGTCATATCGAAAGAGCCAACAGCAACAACAAAAAAAGAGACAAGAAAAATACTGGAATTCTTTAGCATCAACCTCTGAATGTTTTTCACACTGAAAAAACATCAATTTCTCCAATATTCAAGTTCATGTCAAAACATGGCTGTCACAGTGAGTGTTTCGTTTTCAATGCTCTCTGTGAAACCAAGGGTCAGCAGGAGTTCTACCAGGCACTTCAATGATGACCACCTGCAAGACGCTCCAGGATGTCACTGAATTCCCGGCCTCCATGGGTCTGTTAGCCCATCTGATGAAAAGGAGGAATCTCAGGGCACCTAGTGCTCTGAAGTATGTTGTTCTTGTCCCCTCAGGCTGACTGGAGTGCCCATCTGCCTTGGTTTTCAACAACTGCAAAGAAGCCCAGCATGCAGGGAATGAAATGTCTACTGGGTAAGGGGGACTGTCAATTCTTAAAATGCCTGTCACTTAGTACAATTGCCTCTAAGGATCTGAGGTAATTTTTATGCATTGTGGAAAAATATTCCACCCTAAGTCCAAACATTTGGCAACTTCCTACAGAGTATAATTCAGTATCATTAAGTTTGATGACTTCCTAATTCTATCCACATTTTTAGATGATTATCACAGACTTTTCATTCCTGGTGGCAGCTTCTTGCCAGATTTTCAGTTTAAAAAGAATACAGCAATATGGATGAATCTCAGTAAGTATAGAGACTATTTATTGTTTTTAAGCAAATATGTATTAAAATAAGAAATATTCAATAAGTTAACTATACTTCTATATAATGAATATAATGATCAAGATAACAGTTTTAATGGTATTTTGGGGGGAACACATCTTTTCATTTCATTCTAGAAATGATAGCAAGAAGACAGGCATACAGATATAAAACCTACTTGACATTATACAACATATTTTCTGCCTCTTTGATATCTCCACAAAATTAAACTTCCTCAAGCTGCATAAAAATCAGTGAAATGATATACTCTGGGCTACTGAAGAATAGCTCATCTAGGTAGGACTTAACTTTTAATACATTCAGAAAATTTCTAGAGTTGTCAAAACAATTTTAAACAAACTTTCCTTTAATTATAGTCTAATTATTTGAAACAAATTAGTATATGTTCTAAAATAGTCATGAATAAGAGGAGAGATGCCCTCAGAATTGGCTTAAAATGTATTAAGGATGTTATTTATCTTATCAAGACTATGATTTTAGGTACTTTTTGTAACAATAATTGAACTCAGAACCTCATGCTTATCAGGCAGGCACTACATTGCTGAACTGTTTTTAGGTTCTCATGACTCCAGGAGCCTTGGAGGAAACATATAGTATTTTGATGTCTTTCCTGGAATGCACTTTAAAAATTCTAATTGTTCCCTAGAAATCCTAGTTCTGTCTGTGCCTACAACAGGAATGATGGGCTCTGGAAAAGTCCCCTAGAATTCATCCTGGAAGTTTCAGGATGACTGCATGATGATGCAAACACCAAAGATATATTGTTTTCCCTAAATGTGATGAAATTTCAAAGTTGGTTGGGCTTGCCTACTGTCAAACAGAATGATACTTATTAAATGGTTTTTTATGCCTGGATTAATGTTATTTATGAGTGACTAGTACAGAAATGGGGCTCCTTTCATACAGTTTTCAGTCCAGTAGAGATGGTATACACTGAAAAATGAGTTCAAATGTTACACATGATAGACTGGGGCTTTAGCATAGCAGCACAAGTGCCTTCCTGGCAACCATGAGGTTGTGAGTTCAATCCTCAGTACCCTCCCAAAAAAAAAGAAAAAGAAAAAAATTAACTTCTCATCCAAATGTGATTCATGGTAATAAGGGAAAGGAGAGGTTACAATGGAAGATGAAACTGAAATGATTTTCACTACTATTACATCACTTGGGCAAAGATTTTCCTAAGGAAAGAGAATGAGCTGAAATTACCTTGGAGAATAAATGATATAGTAAAAAAGGAAAGATGTTAAGGAAAGTGAACCAGTATATTACCCAAGACTCCTGGAGAAAATTAATAGCTATGTGACTGTTCATCAGCAGACAGTGGATCAGTATTCAGTATTTTAAGAGAAGAGAACTTGTATCATTTTTTATAAGTGTTTCTAAAAGAATACAAAATGGAAGTTTCAGTTGCATCTATTACCACTATTTTGCAAATCACTGGAATGAGACACAGGGATAACTGGAACGAAGCAGCTGAGGCTATACCTAGATCAGGACCCTGTGTTAACTTTCCTTCTTAGGGACAGAATGTAGTATAGAATTCTGTGACAGAATGTAAGCAAGCCAACAAAAGTCCACCACCACCCTACTCCCAAGACAACAGGTCTCACCCAAATGTCGTCACAACCTGCCTAGTTGCCACCTCAGTGAAAGTTGGCAATTCTGATACTTTGCAGGACAATACAGGACAATTCAGGGTGAGTGAGTGTGTGTGTATGTCTGTGCATGTGTTTTGTTTTGTTTTTAGTAAATACTATCAAAATGATTACTTTTTCAAAACTATTTTATTTCCATTATGTTAAAAGCCAAATTTCATTAGATGACTTTCTGGAAACCATAAAGCTAATTAGAATCAGAGATGCAACTAAAATCTTGATAGTTGTTTGAATATTCTTTTCATGAACACACTGAGTTCTGAGGATATTTATATATTATTACACTTCCAGCAGTATGAGAATGATGGGATATAGACCAACAACCATAAGCAGAAAATTAGTATTTATTATGTTATTAACCATAATTCTGTCATATTATTAATCAGAATTCTGTTGGAAACTGGAAACTGTAAGTTTTCAACATAATAAAACTGATCTTGATGTTAAAAAAAGTAGTCACAAAACAGTGGTTTTGAGAAACAAATTTTCAGAGACATAGCCACAAGCTACAACAACCCAACAGCATATCATTACAGCAAAACATATTTAAATACAACTCAAACAATGACTCAGTGACAATAACCCCGAGTTTTCCAACTACATTCTGATCTCCAAACTCTGTAGCTTCTTAATCTGTTTATGCAGTATATGCAACAACACACGTTCACACACAAAGTGTAAGGAAACCTTTCCACAACAGTGCTTTAACACATTTGCTCTTCCTTAAAGTGCATGCAGGCACTTCATGTAAAAGCCACTAGGAAAATACTGTGAAAGTAACATGTTAATGACCAGAAGCAAATTCAGATGTCCACCAAGGGAAGGCCACTGGCACCGGCTCTCCTCTATGTTACCACAGCCATGCCCACCTCTTGCACAGAGAGTTTGCATCTCTGGTCTCATGCAAGAAACATCATCAAAACCTTTAACTCCCCTATAGCTCTGCTTCTTCATCCAGGTAAGCAGTTGTAAAGTAACATGGTGGACACAATTAAAAGAGTGATTCATTCCATCTGTATGAGAGGCTATTTTGCTCACTTAACAACAATGAACCACAGCCAGCTTTAAAATGAAACACTTCCCCTCCCAAATCCCATCACACACACACACACACACACACACACACACACACACACACTAAGAAAAGATTCAACCCTTGGATTTTTTTTATTCTCTCAAAAAAAACAAAAAAACTGGGACCGGCAAATATGAGCATCTTTTATATTCTGCATATTCAGAGTAAGTATCCAATGCGACTTGCCATGATAACTAAATTTATCATTAACTGTGTATTTCATGATGTTAGTGACAATATGTTAATGTGATTTTTCACGTCCTCCTGCAGTGAACAGATGGCTCCTTTTACTTTACTTTCCACATCAAGTGTGATTATTTCTTGGTGCCAAAAGCCACCTGCCGCTCCTTGGTCTCCAGTCTAATTTTTTATGTTGGTAAAACACAGCAGGACTTGTTATCAGTTGGATGGCATCTTAATAAAAGGAGACATGCCAACATATTGACATCATGTTCAAGGGGAAATTTCAGCCCCTTCAAACCCCTAACCTCCTTCCCCACCCCCTTTCAAAAAGTGAGGGAAGAAAACAAACAAACAAACTAACTAACTAAATAAATAAATGTAAAGATCCCACTAATTTCAAGATGTTTGATTACAATTGTTGGGCCTACAGCCAAGATGCTGAATTGGCCTCCCTTTGTTCCTAAAACCAAGCACCTCACTCAGGGCTCTGATCTTTCATCCTGTGTAATGATAATTAGCTGTAACATATTCCAAAGTCAAATGTAAGCAGGAATACATTAACATTGAGATCAGTGTCAGGGCAATTTTCATTGGGAAAATGACAAAGAACATGCACATACATACATATACACTGTCAAAAATTTCAATAGTTGAACATTCAGAAAAATCACTTCAGACCTGAGAATATTTAGCTCATTGGCTTGTTGGTCATGAGTGCTTACCTCAAATACTATGGCCTCCTAAGGCGAGAGCAGTGACTCCCATCGCCCACACCTAACAGACATAATGTGAATGATACACCACAGTACCTTGCTCTAATTTTTCCATTCTTCTTTAGAACAAAGAGGAATAGTACATTAGGTAATCTGTGCTCTAAGAAGAGGTCTTCCAGGCAATTGGATAGCATGGCTCTCAACAGCTGGTCCAGCACATTTGGGAACAGCATGTAGAAAAATGCATCAGTGTTTTGAAGATTATC
Source organism: Hydrochoerus hydrochaeris (assembly GCA_004027455.1). Lineage (NCBI taxonomy): Eukaryota > Metazoa > Chordata > Mammalia > Rodentia > Hydrochaeridae > Hydrochoerus > Hydrochoerus hydrochaeris. Next base: position 115,667 of record PVLA01002489.1, read on the forward strand.
AACTGTGATGATTCATTGGTTACAACACAGTCACAAAAAGTCAAATTTCCTAGCCACAATCTATAAAAATAAATGCCCTTTCAACTAGGCTGTATACTCTTAAATTTAAAAGCAATAATGAAATCAAGACTTTGCCACTGATTCCCACTCTTGACATTAAAAAAAAGTGGTGACATAATGGATATATGAAATTTCTGGTTGAGTGTCAAAAAGATAAACATGTAGCTGGTTTCCTAGAATTTACAAAGTTCATAAAAAGCAAAAGAATGCCTATAATTAAAGCACAAATAATCAATGGTTTCCTTGGAAGGAACAACTATAAATAGATTACTATAGAACTTCTCACATCAATGTAAATTTGGCAGTGACAATTCTATGCCTTTCAAGTATCTGCCCAAAGGACCTTGTATGTAGTAGATTTCTACTAAAGGTGCTAGTAGATTGATCAACATTGGCAGTGGAGATGTTTGCAGATTGATCAGTGCAGGGTATTGAACCTAGTGTCTCTATAATGAGTTACATCCTAGTCCTTTTTATTTTTGGTTTCAAGACAGGCTGTCACTAACTTGCTCAGGCTGAACTTGAATTTATGGTCCTCCTCTCTTAGCCCTCCAAGTGGTAGGATTATAAGAGTGCACCACTAAACCTGGTTTTGCTGGCTATTTATCAGTATTATATTTTAGCAGCTGCTATAGTTTGCAAGTTGATTGCTTCCCAAAGATCCATATGTCAAAGACTGGTCCCCAAGGTGGGTCTATTGAGAGGCAAAGGAACTCCTAGAAGGTGGAATACAGTGGGAAGTCCTTAGATCTCTGCATCTTGTGCATCATGGAATCTTGGCTGCTTCTTTTTCCTCTTGTTTCCTGGTCTTGAGGGGAGCAGTTTGCCTTGTCATGTGTACCCCACCATTCCATCCAGTACAACCAGCAAAGTCCCTAAGCAATAAATCCATCTGGTCATGGACTGGAATTACCAAAACTGAACCAAAATAATTATTTTTTTCTATTTGTAAGTTAATTATTTCAGTTACTCATAGTGACAGAAAGCTAATACACCATTTTATTATAAAAACTTGCAAGTCTATGGAAACTTGAAAAACCTTTACCTCCAAACTATTGTATCTACTATTTAGATTACACAATTAACATTTTATTGTAACTTTGTTATATCTTTCCATCTACCTATTCCTTATCTTTTCATCAGTCCACTTGAATATATTACACTATAAAATCAATAACCAAAAGTCCATCCAAAAAAACAAAATTAGAATTTTTTGACTTTATCAAAATTACATAATGAAATAAGCAATGATATTCAATATTTCATTCAACAAATATTTCTGGAATTCCTGGTTTTGGGTCAGGCTGAAGATGTAAAGTTTAATAAAATAGCCCAAGCCACTATTCTCATTGATCATACAATGTAGTAAGACTTTTTATTTGTACTGACAAAGAAAAAAAAAGTGACAAAAAACTCTAAAACATGATATGTATAAGAGATATATCAAAGATTTAGCAAATTCAGGTGTTACTGTTCTTATTTTAAAGGTTGTAGGCCAAGTGTGGTGGAGCATACCTGTAATTCTAGCACTTGGGAGGCTGATTGCAAAATGATCATTGAGTTCAAGGCCAGTCTAGGCTACAAAGTGAGTTCAAGGACTGTCTGAACTGTTTAGTGAAATGCTGTGGTAAAAAGACAAAATACATATGGTTGTAATAATAAAAAATGGATGTTTTATGTACTATCATACTGTTGCCAATAATGAAGTCCATATATAGTAATCTCTGAAAGTATATTTGGCAAATTACTAAATGAATAAATACATTTTAAGACTCATAATGTGGACATTATTTAAAAGGTTTTATATTAAGAAGTAGTTGCTCTCTAGAAGAGTAGCCTTAAAGGCAAATAAATAATATATAAAGTCAATTAGATTTACAATCTTGTTTTTAACAATCTTATACTAAAATATTTTTGAATAAAATATTCTAAGATTTTTCATAATGCTTGTAAATAGTAAGTTAAGCTTTAACACTTTTGCAGTTTTATAAAATACAAACTAAATAATTTTCTTATAAAAGTAAATGACTTCACAAATAAGGTAGTGCCAAAAAATATTTCAAAGGCACTTAAATTATTATGTGCAGTACCTACTATAGACTAATCAAATGTTTTGTACATTTTTAGGTATAGAAAAATACTGCTGTAGTTTAGCTCTTTGGTTTTCTGTACATTTGTTTGGTTAAAGCATTATCTATTTACTTTGGGTTTGTGTGCTTTGATTAAATCCACTAATAGTTTGAATTATACCAAGAAAATAAATCATCAACTTTCTAAACTAAATTTAGCCACTTATTACCTGATTGTTTAATGGCTACCATTTATTATCAGTACTGTATAAATTAAATACTTGTATTAAAAACAAATTGCTAAAACAAAGTATTCCTTGACTTACAAACCAGTGGAATTGGGAACACTAGTCTGTACATATTTGTGTGACAGGGAAGACAGGTTATAGAAACATTGGGTTAAATCTTTTTAATTTGTAAATTAATCTATCCATATCATGTTACTACTGCCAAATACTTGAGAATAAAAAAATTTAAAACAATTTGAATCCAATAAGTTCCATACAAATTCAGACACAGTGTGGTAAACTAGCACAGTAGTAAATGTCTCCAAATTTTTACTTAGAAAAACTGATAGAATTTTTAAAATTGAACAAAGATATGTACCTGTTCTTATGTGATCTATAACCTCTACAACACAAATTACCTCTCCTGATACCATTGTTTCTGACTTGATACTACCTAACAGGTCTACTTACATAGAAGATATCATCCAGTTAAAACAGTGAAACAGCAATATTATAGTTAATTTTTTATCATATTTTTACTCTGTTCCGTTTGATTTAACTAGGAATTCAATGAGCCTCATCTTTGAGACAATTCAGGAGTCAAATCTAAGGGTCAGGGAAATAGTTCAGTAGCACAGCACCTACCTAACAAGCACAAAGTCATGAGTTTGATTCCTGGAACCAAAAAAAAAAAAAAGTCAAATCTAAGCCTTACTGTAAAAAACTGCCTCTCATCCAGGGAACATTCAATACATTTTAATTAGTGACTAAATAAATCTTTACTCATCAACTTTACAATTACTGTAAACATTTAAGTGTCCATTCATTGGGCTGCCACTTCTCATCTGAAACAATAAATGGATCAAAACACATGAAACAGGTCACATAATTAATAAAACAACAGTTTTTAAAATGCTGAGAATCAAACAATAAAAGGCAGCCATTCCTAAGAGGCAAGAAACAAATGGCATGAATATTACTAGCTTACTGACTGAAATTCAGAGCCCTCAGCTCAGGGAATAGGAATCCAGGTGGAGCCCAGTGGTGCTTAGCATCCACTAATACTAAGGAAGCTAAACTGTACTAAATGTGCTAGGAAAAAAAAAAAAAAAAAAGACAAGGCTATAACTTTAGAGCTCTTCAGAGGATTCCCACAAATGTTCAATTCAGTACTGATCAGTGTATGAGCGTTAAAAAAACAAAACAAAAAGCTTAAAGCTGAGGAAGGGATAAATTTACATGGGTGTCATTACAATTTCCACCAATCAGGAAAGCCATGTTTTTATGAGCTAAAGAACACAAAAAATCTCTTCAGTCTAAGTAGAATTATTGGCCTTAGACTGAGCATGACCCTTTTTCCACCTAAGAAATTTAAAAAAGACTCATAATAAGTAAGCTGACTCTAAGCAACTTATCTACATCTCAAAACAAAATTCAAGAGGATTTATAAGAATACAAAAATATCTAGCACGCAGCCAGGTAAAATTCAGTGTGTAGCATTTAAGTAAAAGTTATTAGCATAAGCGCCTGCCTGGCAAGCACGAAGTCAAGAGTCAGATCCTCAGTACCAAAAAAAAATGTCATCAGGCTTGCAAAGATGCAGGAAAATACAAATACAAACTACAAAAAGGAGGTAATCAAACAACCCAAACTGAACTGGAACTGATACTGATGTTAGAACTAGCAGAAAGTGAGTGAAGAAACAGATTATTCTAACTTTAGTCAATGTATCCAAAAATTTAAATATTTTAAAGACCCAAAATGAATTCTAGGAATTATAATCTACAAAGTGTGAAGTAAAAATTACATCAGATGAATTAATAGCAGATTAGATACTGGAAAAGAAAAGATTGGTTGAAATTGAAGATACAGCAATTAGAAACTCTTTAAAATCAAGTACAGATAGAAAAGATAATTATAAAAACAAGCTTGTATGAGAACTCCAATATACTTAGTTTAAGTCCTTAAAGAATGGAAAAGAGACTAAAACATGTTTGGATAATATTCAAAATTTGCAAAATTTAATAAAACCTTTAAACCTCCAGACTGAAGTAACTCAACCACACCAAGTAGAAAAGCATACCATGATAAAACTGATCAAAAATACTTATAAAGAGAAAACACTAAAGGCAAAGAAAATAAGCATGTTCAAATGGTTATAACAAAACTCACAAAGGAAACAGCAAGAGGGAAGACATTGATATTTATTTGCTTTATCAAGAAAAATAGCTTTCAGTATAGGATAAAATGCAGATGTTTAAAAGTTGTAAGAATTTATCCTCAGTACATCTGCACTATAAGAAGTGTTCAAGAATATCAGAGGCAGAAAGGAAATGATAATAGAAATACTGAGCCTCACAAAAACTGAAGAGCAAAGCAGCTGTAATGTATGATTTGTTTTAACATAAATCACCTTAAAAGCTCACGAAATGGCTGGAGGTGGGGGTTGGGCAGAGGATAGACCTTGGAGGGGGGAAGGGTGGAGCCAAGCTTCCAGTTAGGGACAAAGGTCTCCTGGAGCACCTGCGTCAACAAAAGCGGCCACTGCGCCTGCGCTTTGCTTGCCTTCCAGCAACGCCACCGTCACCCGGGAAACCTAGCAGAGAGACTGTCTTCATGGCTGCTGCGAAGCAGGCAGCGGTGGGCCCCTTAGTCGGGGCAGTGGTACAGAGCACCAGCACCACTAGTTTTCTGGTTTTCAAGGCAAAAACAGCAGAACTACTTAGCCAGCATCAAGTGGAATTAACCCAAGAGTTCCCAAAAGAAGGATGGGTGGAACAGGACCCAAAGGAAATTCTTCAGTCTGTCTATGAGTGCATAGCCAGAACCTGTGAGAAACTTGACCAAGCGAATATTGATATATCCAACATAAAAGCTATAGGTATCAGCAACCAGAGGGAAACCACCGTCATCTGGGACAAGTTAACAGGAGAGCCACTCTACAGTGCCGTGGTTTGGCTTGATCTTAGAACTCAGTCTACCGTTGAGATTCTTAGTAAAAAAATTCCTGGAAATAATAACTTCGTCAAGTCTAAGACCGGCCTTCCACTTAGCACTTACTTTAGTGCCGTGAAACTTCGTTGGATGTTTGACAATGTAAGACAAGTCCAAAAGGCAGTGGAAGAAGGTCGGGCTCTGTTTGGTACCATTGATTCATGGCTTATCTGGAGTATGACAGGGGGAGTCAATGGAGGTGTCCATGGGACAGATGTAACAAATGCAAGTAGGACAATGCTTTTCAACATCCATTCTTTGGAATGGGATGAAGAGCTCTGTGCCTTTTTTGAAATTCCCATGAACATACTTCCAAATGTCTGGAGTTGTTCTGAGATCTATGGCCTAATGAAAGGTGGTGTTTTGGAAGGTGTCCCAATATCTGGGTGTTTAGGAGACCAGTCTGCTGCATTAGTAGGACAAATGTGCTTCCAGGAAGGACAAGCCAAAAACACATATGGGACAGGTTGTTTCTTACTATGCAATACAGGTCAAAAGTGTATATTTTCTGAACATGGCCTTCTGACCACCATAGCTTACAAACTAGGCAAAGATAAACCAGTGTTTTATGCATTGGAAGGTTCTGTTGCTATAGCTGGTGCTGTTGTTCGTTGGCTAAAAGACAACCTTGGTATTATAAACACCTCAGAAGAAATTGAAACCCTTGCTAAAGAAGTAGGTTCTTCTTATGGCTGCTACTTTGTCCCAGCTTTTTCAGGGTTGTATGCACCTTATTGGGAGCCCACTGCAAGAGGAATAATCTGTGGTCTCACTCAGTTTACCAATAAGTGTCATATTGCTTATGCTGCATTAGAAGCTATTTGTTTTCAAACGCGAGAGATTTTGGATGCCATGAATCATGACTGTGGAATTCCACTCCGTCATTTACAGGTAGATGGAAACATGACTAAAACCAAAATTCTTATGCAGCTACAAGCAGATATTCTGCATATTCCAGTAATAAAGTCTTCTATATCTAATACAATAGCCCTGGGAGCTGCCATGGCTGCAGGAGCTGCAGAAGGAGTAAATGTTTGGGGTTTTAAACCTGAGAATTTGTCAGCAATCACATTGGAGCGAATTGAACCACAGATCCAGGCCACGGAAAGTGAAAGCCGTTATTCTACATGGAAGAAAGCTGTGAGGAAGACTATGGGTTGGGTTTCAACTCAGTCTGCTGAAAATGGTGAACTTACTACCTTCTCTAGTATGCCCTTGGGCTTTTTTATAGTGAGTAGCATGTTAATATTCATTGGAGCAAGATACATCTCAGGCATGCCCTAATAATTCCAGCCATGAATTTGCAAAAATTGAGCTTTTTACACAATAATGTAATACAGGAATTGTCTTTCAGTGCGATCATGCTATTATAGACTCTGACTTTATCTGTAGAATTTACTGCATGATCTATGAGAAACTAACAAGTACACCTGTGGTTTGAAATAAAACACAGCACAAAAACACGATAGAAATGTTTTGTGTGGTTTTTAACGTAAATAGTGAAGCTGACACAATACTCTTTTCCCACTCCTTAGAAAATTCAGGATATTCAGATTCTTTTACAGAACCTTTCACTACACATTTTCTACCTCTGAACAAAAACTTAGTTACTTGAGCTAACACAGAGCTATAACTAATCTGCTAAAATTAAAGAATTCTTTATTATAGTTGTTGTTTTTAATATCCTTTCATCTTCTTTTCTACATTTTAGGAAGATGACATAATCTTCACAAAACATTTATTGGAAATGTTTGCTAAACTTTTAACAGTAGAAACTTGTTTTTCTCACAGTATTCTTTCCTAAAAATGGCCAAATTACAATATTTTGGAGATTTTATATAGTCTTACTAATTATACATTATTAGTGTACAGATCCAATAGGGATAAAGACATTTTCTCCTTCCCTTTTTGCTTTTTGTGTATCTTATTTTATACATGACTACATCATATAGAATAGACCATGACTGTACATTGTAGCAAGTAGGTTATAACAGGAATATCTTAACTGGACTACTATAGACATAAGTATTTTTGTTTAAATAGCTACATCCATTTTGGGGCAATATATATATATATATATATATATATATATTTCTAATATGCAATATATATATTTATAGTTCTAACATATATATATTTTCTTCAAAATATAGCATTTAAGTATTAACTATTTATTTCGGTCCTCAGCACCGAGAAAAAAGTGTTAAATAAAACAAATTTTAAGTACTTATGGGTTTTTTTTGTTTGTTTGTTGTTTGTTTTGCTTTTATTTTACAGGGAATGAAATTCAGGATCTTGTGCTTGCCAGACATGCTCTGTGTCTCTGAGGTATATATCCCTAGCTAGTATTTATGTTTTAAAAATTATAATTTCTTATACTTTACCTTTTTAATTGTCTTAGATAGGTATATGCTAGAAAAAAAACTATGTGTTGTTTCAGAAAACATCTTAAAGCAGGAGAAAAATAGTTAATGTCCTTGGGGCTTAAACATGTATAAAGAAAACAACATTAGTAAGTTTGGAAAAGTACATGAAAGTATAGATTTTGAGATTTGTATACTATATAGGAAGTGGTATACTATCACCTAAAATTGCAGGAAAAATACTATTAAATTACAAAGTAACAAAGTTATTAGTAAGTCAGTTAAATATGTTAGAACTATAAAACTAGTAAATGAATCCTAGAGAATGTATAAAACACGAAATGAAACAAATAGGAAAATAAAAAAGAAAAGCAGGAAAACATACTTAAACCTAACAATATAAAAGAGCACATTAAATATGAAAAGCCTAATTGCTATACTTAAAAAGCAAGACTATCAGATTTAAAAAGCAAAACCTAAATTTATTCTGCAACCCAGAATTACACTTTGTATATATATTTTAAAAATTGGTTAATGGTAAAAGTACAGAAGAAAAGATATGTTTTGCAAAAATCAATCAAAATAAAGTGTTTATAGTAATATCAAAAAGTAAATTTCAGAGCAAAGGATATCACCAGTAACAACTTTGAATTGATAAAGGAGTATGTGCAAGATATTGAAGTTCTAAAGATACACTTAATGACAGAGCTTCAAAACACATAAAGCAAAATCTGATAGAACTGAAAGAAAAAGCATGAACAGCTATTACAGCAAGAGACTGAAACACCTCAGAATTCAGTAGGTGTAAATTAAGTACTTAGTAAACACAGAAGATTTGAACAATACTGCAAAAGCTACACTAGCCTTCAGTTCTAGAGAGTTAATAGGCATCCTGGAAAATTAGTAGTTAAAAAGTATACAGGTTTTCAAGGCTGTGAAATTAAGGGAATATACCTGGAGACAGGATGTAAAGTTAGCTAAGCCTTCAAAGACTGTTAAATCAGCAGATACACTAAGAGGGGAGAGCTGAGCCAAACAGGTTCATTGAAACCAAATCCAGGCAGGAGAGTGATCTTCCCTGCTTCAAAACCCAATTGGAAGCTTTTCCTGATGATAAAAAGGGCAAATTCCAAGTAGAAAGAGATTTATGCATGTGTAGAATAGTCACTAACATAACCTATAGTTATTTTACTGTATTAGCATAGTAAAACTCATACCCCAGGGTGGAGACTTAACATGGTAATAAGGCACGCATCATATGAAGAGGCATGATGAAAAAGAGTGCAGGCAGCTAAATCTCCACCTCTGCAAACAATGACATCAAGAGAGTGGGTATCTGCCTACTGCAAATGCCATAAAAGTTTGTGTACTTTTGTCCTTTGGATTAGCCTGGAGTTTCTATCTCCCTTGACTTTCCACTTGTTCTGTGCCCAAGCCTCATTCCTGTGCCCAAGGTTGCATTCTTCTCCACCCCACCCCAGACCCACCCCAGGACATAATACATTTTTATTAAGTGTATAATGTTTTGATACAAAAGTGGAAAGTGACTTTGGAGAAGGAGGAAAAACTCTAAAAGCGAGGCTGAGTGCTCTCACCAGTGCAAGCAGGACCAAGAGAGAAAGTGATCAAAACTGGTCATGGTGAATTAGTGTGCAGGATATGGTGGAGATAATAAGAGCTCAAGCCTCAAAACTACAGACTGGGGAGGAATAAGAAGCACAGATCCTGAAAATAGATAGATGGATGGATGGATGGATGGATGGATGGATGGATGGATAGATCTAGATAGATAGATAGATAGATAGATAGATAGATAGATAGACAGACAGGTAGATAAATTTCATTCTTCTGATAGAACACACAAGAACCAATAGTGTCAGTAATAATGCTTGACCTAACTGACATTCATAGCACATGTTCAAGTGCATGTGAAACATTTACAGCTGCAGACCATATTTAGGCCATAAACCAAGCCTCAAAAAATTTTTAAAAAGATTTTACACAAAGTATGTTTTCTGAGTACAAGGTACTGCTATTCAACAAAAGAAAGATATCTGGAAAAATCTCCAAATACTTGGAAACTAAATAAGAAATTAATCCATGAGCTAAAGAGATAAAAAGAATAAGCAGAAATAATTTGGAGTTGAATGAAAATGAAAACACAACATACCAATTTTTTATTTTATGGAAAAAATGGTCAAACAAAATTTCATAACAAAATAATTTTGGGATCATTCTATTTTTTATTTATTTTTTATTTATCTTTATTTTTTTTATCGGTACCTGGGATCCGACTCAAGGCAGGTACTTATGCCGCTGAGCTAAACCCCCAGCCCCAAGGGGGCCATTTTAAAAAGCAATAGGTAGGGAAAATTTATAGAAGTGAAGGACTTTATTAGAAGAATAAAAGCTCCTAAATCAATGACCTCAACCTCCACTTTGAGAAATAAGAAATATAGTAATGACTTAAATCCAAAGTAAGTAGGAGATGTAAAGAAGTGGTAAAAGTGAGATTAATAATCAGTAATGCAGAAAATAAAAAATGCTAGCATAAATTCATAACCAAAAGTTTGTTCTTTTCATGTATTATGAAACTGGTACTCTTTTAGCCAGAATGACTAGAAAAAAAGACAGAAATTACAGTTTTGGGAATGAGAGCAATATTATATGTGCAGAGTCTAAGAGTTTATGGCCTAAATTTAACAATTTGTGTAAAATGAATAAATTCCTTGTAAACCACAAATGGGGGCTACCCTAAAATGGCCCTATATTTCTTAAAGAGATTGAATTTCTATTTTAAAATCTACCTCATAATGAAAAACTCAAAGCTTCAAAAAATGACTTCTTCCAAATATAATAAAGTAGAATTAACAAATGTTCTATACAAAATCTTACAGAAAACTGAAAAGAAGGAAATATTTTAAAACTCATTCTATGAAATCATACTTCTAGTGTTATTCTAGTTCCAACATCAGAAAAGACTTTGCACAACTTTGGGTAAGAACCATATACCCAAAGAAACTCATTATTCAGTATTACTTCTATGCACAAATTAAAAAATACAAAAAAAGATTTAGTTTTTCTGAAAACATTTAGAAATAAGAGCTGTAGACTAATATCCTTCATAAACATAGATACAAAAATTAAAAAAACTTTTAGAAAAATTAATCTAACAATGTATACAAAGGATAACACAGCATGAGACAACATTAAATAAGACAGGATAATAAATCAATGTAATTAAAGAAGTTAAGTCAGGCATGGGAGTACATATCTGTTCAAGCTCAGATAAGGCAACTTACTGAATCAGCAAAACCCTGTCTCAAAAAACAAAAAGCGGGCATGGGATGCAACTCATTGTGAAAGCCCTGTGCTCAATTCACATTCCCCCCAAAATTAATTTCAAATATTTCACCATACTAACAAACTATAAAGGAAAAACTGAATGAGCAATAACTACACAGTAACTAGAATGCCTAAAATTAGACTGAGCATATCTGATACTGGTAAAGCTCTAGAAGAGCTGTATCACTCATATATTTCTCATGCAGTATGAAATCGTACAAACTTTGGAAAACAATTTGACAGTTTATTACAAAAACAGGTGTATTTTTCTTATTATTATAGTTATTTACCCAAGAGAAATGAAAATATATGCCTGTACAGAGACTTGCCAAGAAAACATCATATAATCCAAATCTGGACCCATCTCAAATGTGCATTCACAGCTAAACATCTAAACTGCAGTATATCCATTTAATGGAGTACTATTCATCAGCAAAAAGAAAAGAGTTATTGATACTCACTATAACTAAGACAAATTTCAAAATAATTGAAATAAGCCAGAATATGCACCTGTTTGTATAAGTCTCAGAAAATGCAAACTATTATGTAGTGACAGAAAGTAGGTCCATGGCCATTTGGGAACTGGGAGCCTGAGCATGACAAGTGGGCGGAAAGGGGAAGGAGACAAGATGACAAAAGAACACAAAGTTTGGGATGATGAGCACATTTTTATATTAATTATAATGATGGTTTGATGATAAATATGTATGTCAAAGTTAATCAAATTGGGCTATATTATGCCATTTATATGAGGTTTATTAAATGTTTATTTCATTTCAAATACTATTTCTAGCCAGGCATGGTGGCATATACTTATAATCCCAGCACTGGGGAGGCTGAAGGCACAAGGGTCACCACAGGTTCCAGGCCAGCCTGGGCTACACAGTGAGTTCAAAGCCAGCATGACATAGCGAGACCCTGTCTCAAAAAATAAAACAACTTAAACAAAAATCCCTATTTTTAAACAGTTATCTTCAACCTTTGAATGAATATAACCAAAACTCGCTCAAGCAGGATAGTTCACCACTGGCACAAAGGAGTCAGGGTGTGCCAGTTCCTGCCTCCAGCAGATCTCTTAACTGCATTTGAAGTCAATTGCATGATTACGCTTGAGAAGTGCATGAGAGTGTCTACTATCATTTAAATCAAATTAATTTCCCATTTCATTTATCTGGTTGTAATTCTCAGACTGGGGAGCTATTGCAAATGACCTTATAAAGAGTCACAAACAGAGATATCATTAGAAAAAAATCAGGCTAAAAGTCCTCAGACTGAAAATCTAGCTCCTCCCATATACATGCTCCTATGATTATCAGCTTTCCTGTTTTAAATCTTGGCCTTTGTTAAGTCTTCTTTTCATAATTTAACACATGTGATATTGGTAAATCACATTACTTTGCCCTAAGGCTATAACAGGACTTCTGTATATTCTATTATAAAATTGCCTAATTAATAATTTCCCTATATTGCCACTAAGCAGAACTACATGGCTAAATTATGATGATGGGGTCTCATTGCATGCTCATTATGAAATTTGCAAGTCATCATTTAACATCAGGCATATGTGTGAGTGAGAAAGGATGAGTTGAAACACAAACCAGGAGAATGAAAAGCATCTAATTTCATGCTGTTTTCCAAAGGATTTGTTTTGCGAATTAAAACAAATAAATTGGGGCTAGGCGTAGAAAAAGTAAGGAAACAGGAGGACAGAGGGAAAGAGAGAAGTGAAACAAAGGTCGGGATGAGAAGGGAATGTCAGAGAAAAACTGATGTATTATTAAATCCAATTAAAGACACCTCATGTAAATATGGTGTAGAGGCATAATTTCAGCTTAGCCCTAAAAATGGCAACACATGCACTGAACTTAGACAGATAAGCATCTCCTCCCATCTGCAAGCTACCCAGAGTCTTGAATTATTGTCTGTTTGTGTTTGCTTCCTGGCACTTATGTTATTCATGTAAATACCCGTAATCTCCCAGGGAAGCTGCTGCTTTGCTCACAGTAAGCCTCAGCACGTGAGTCTAAATGTCACATTAAAAATTACATAAAAACTCTATGGATATTAGATAAGGAAAACTTGTTTTTGTGCTTTTTTTAAAAAAATCACACAAACTAACAAGATTCCCTAGGGTAATCTTCCAGTAAATTCTAAACTTTACATACAATACCATCTCAGTTGCTCACTCAGTTTAACCTTCCACTGAAATGAGGGCCCTATAGTTTACTATGATTGTTTCAATCAAAACAAAATGGATGAACTTAATACATTTAATGCTTACATATCTCCATAGTTCCCATCAACAATATTTATAGCTGATTTGTTTGAGCCTTGGAGAAATGGCAAGTGGTCCTCTGTGTTGAGCTTACATTGTAGTTCATCATCATGCAACCCTCAATGAACAGCTCTATTTTAGAAAAAGAAGCAAAGAAGGCCTTGACTCTTAGAAGGGAAAAAATAAAATAGAGGCTGATAAGACTGTATGAATCGCCTCAAAGTGTCTAAAATTTAATTAGCTGTAAAGAGTCCACAAATCTACCTTATATTCAGTTATTAGAGTACGTTTTTAAGTATCATAGAAAATTTAAATTTAGAAAACATTCGTGAAGCCAAAAATAGTAAGTAGACATTACACGTTTATACTAGTAACTTCACAAGAAACCTAGGCAAAAACAAGGACAAAAATGTTCAAATGATTAATGCTGCTTGGTCTAGCTTTTTCTCTGCACTTAACTTGGCGGTCTGGCTAATTGCACCTTCCTGCTTCCGCTTCATTTGGCTTCAACTAAGTGACCAGAGTGTATGAGGAGAAACCACCTGAAGGAAGCTTTGGTGTTCTCTCCCTCCCTTTTGTCCTCCCTCTTCCTCTTTCTCTCCTTCTCTCTTGTTGCAAATTAAAGTTATCTCTCACCTCTAGCATATTTCACTGAATCAACTGATCGTTTCTCAGCTCTATTTCAAGTAGCACATATTACCTACCATTCCTTAAATTTCACAATTAGGAACCATGAGAAAAATACCAAGAAAATTCCCTAGTCCAAAAAAAAAAAAAAAAGACAACAGCTTTAGAATTGAGAAGACAATTCATCTGGGGAATATGATTACTTTTCTAGAATGCAGTATTGCAAAATGTAGTGTACCCAAGACTACTTTCACAGTGTTAGAAAGGCTAGAGTTGGACGTGGCTGGAGAAATGATCCAGTACATCTTCTAACATAAAAAATTAAGTGAGCGGGATGGAGCTCAGTGGTAGAGAATTTGCCTTGCATGTGAAGGCCCTGAGTTTGATCTCCATTACAACCAAAAGTAAAACTAGATATAGTAAACAAGTTGAATTATTTAATATTTGTCATAAATATATGATGAGAGATGATTTTAAGGCTAGTTTTTAGATTTTAAGGTTCCTTTGGCTTCACCAAGTTCACAACACTTTTGTTAGACTACCTCAAACAATGCTGCTAATACCCTTTATTTGCAACATGAAAGATAATAATAGTATCTTAGTGAAATTTCTTATGAAGTTTAAAATTACATCTTGGTCAATGTATAATTTGGTACATGCCCTCATAGTTATGCACACATGTAATTTTTATTTCCAGAATCTGAAAAAATTTTGAACTATAATGGAAACATTCTGTATTTGTTAATGGCTTTTCTATTAAAAAAAATTTCCACAGACCTTTGGGGAAATCAGTTTTTAAACCACAAGACACATAAAAAATAAACTTCTAAATATACTATTCTTTCCTCCATTCAGTTTGCTCCCCACTCCACAGCACTGTGATGCATTCAGATTTCCTTAGGGCTGAGATGCAAACTTTCTTCTCCTCCCCCTTCTACTCCTCCTCCTGTTGTTCTCCTTTATCCTCTTTGTCTTTTCCCTTTTCCTAAAAGAAAAATCCATGGAGTCATATCATATGGTACTTACCACTCACATTCACAGACATCAAAGGGGAAGCAATCTGTTTCATGTCCTGCCGATGAACATGCGCTTGAAAGTGGCATTGGCGACTGGGCACTCACTGCACACTGGGCACCAAGCAGTGATGTACTAAAGATCTGGCGTGCTGTTCCACAGAGAAGAATGACATTCATTACAGTTGTATCAAAAACAAATTATGTACCAAATGTTTGCTGAAATAAGTACTTGGACAATCATTTATCTGTCTTTCTCTCATCCCTTCACAGCCTTTTCGCTTCAGCTCTGGTCAGTGGTCAGTACTTCTCCTGTTTGCCTGCATGCTCTCTCTCGTCTGTTTCTGTGAGTTCTCTGCAGTTTCTCCTTCTTCTAGCAGCCCCAAGGATATGATAAAAATTACACTATACCTCCAAATATGAGGACCATGAATAAAAGATGTATAAATTCTTTTACACCATCCTTTCTACAGCATCTGATGTTGTCTCATTTTTGTCTTGCAATGGATAGCTATCATTGGAGAGCAGGTAGACTTACTTCTCATTTCCCATATGCCACAAAAAAGTAACCTGAAATTTATGGAGGTAAAACTTAAATCTAAAACATACATAATGAATTTTAGCTCAAAATTAAAAATAATTTACATCAGACTCTTTACCTTAACTGTTGAAAAACTAGGGTGCCAAGAAGAGCATAGTCCCAGTTCTCTGGGCTGTAACTATAAATCAAGAGAACTTCCTTCCACACCACAGTAACAAATTTTCTTTGAAGATTTCAATTTCAATTTTAAAAATGAAGTCAAGCTGAGCCTGGTGGCTCACACCTGCAATCCCAGCATTCGGGAAGCTGAGGCAGGAGGATTGCCATGAGTTTGAGGCCAGTCTTGACTACATAGTGAGTTCAAGACCAGTCTGAATATAGACAGTGAGACCCTGTCTCGAAAAAGAAAGAAAAGAAAAAGAATAAAGTAGTGTTGCTTTTTTCCTAGCTCACTTTTACAAATATATAGAAATGCAACATTTGCTTAAGGCCTAGGGAAAGAAGTTATGTAAGGAAAACAGAATTTAAAGTCTCTTCATATTTCTTTCCTTCATTCACGCTCTCTTAGCTCAGGCATCATTATCATCTACTCCATAATGTACTACAGTTACCTAACTTATTATCTTGTCACATCTCACTAACTCTCTACAGTTCCACATGGCGCTCCTCCTCCCTTTCCCAAATAAATTTTTGCCCAGCACCGCAGATCTGGCATGGAATGTTTACCCCAGGCACATTTCCACCCTCTCAGAGGCACTCTGCCCTTCTTGTCTCCAGCAGAGCCTTCTAGCAGCCAGAGCTGCTCAGAAAGGAAGCCCCCACCTCAAGTTCATTCTTTCAAAGTCCCTCTGACCAATCTTAGGGATGTCTTCTTCCTACATGTTGTGTATCAGCCCAATGTTTGAGGGCTCTGTCCTTTTGATGTTACCAAACCCTTTTGTAATAACTCTGGATCTGGATGGTCACAGTGATTGTTTTTGGAGCTGGTGTCCTCTCCAGGGACTACAGTATGCTTGTGCTTACTTTTTGTTTGGATTTTCCTCTTGGTATCACCAAGCCTGGCCATTTCAGAGGCTTCCTGAACTCAACATCCTTGAGTTACAGTAGACTTCAACTTATTCTCAGTCTTTCACCTGCTGTTACTACCACTGATCCAGCACTTTCACCTCAGGAATTCTGGGCCTCGAATAAAACCATGGGATGCCTGATCATCCCCTAGGAGGACTCAGTTCCATGCCTTAAAATCTTGTGATCGCAAATTGCAGCTAAGTCTTCCTGGAAGTTGTCAAATTAAAGAGAAACTCTGTATATTTTCTAGACAGCCAAAATTAAACAGCCTTTTCTGTGGTGCTTACCCTTTCATGGGATTAGCAGACTATTGTTCTTTAATCTTGAAAAGTCAGTGTTACCCTTATTACTCCAGGTCGAATGAGTGAGATTTTTGGCCATATTTAAATATCCAAGAAGTTTTATCAGTAATCTGTCTGAAAAATCAATTATTGCATTACAGTTTTTCATAATTTTTCTAAATATCTCAGTTTTTAACAATACCGTGTGCTGCTTTTCACTCATTCTTCTTTCTAATCTAAGAGAATCTTGAATATCACACTCAGAACAGAGATCTTTCTATCCCCTCTAGGGACCAGAGCTCTATGAGAAGTCTAGATGGAGATCAGTAACATGCTTCTGAGGCTGGAAACCTTCAATATTGAAAGACAGTATGACTAGCAGTTCAGAGCAGTAGACTTCTATCCTTAGTTCTGGACTCCACCATTTGCTGCATCTTTGGCACATTCCTTAACTTCTCAGCACTTTAGTTT
This sequence comes from Hydrochoerus hydrochaeris, assembly GCA_004027455.1. Classification (NCBI taxonomy): domain Eukaryota; kingdom Metazoa; phylum Chordata; class Mammalia; order Rodentia; family Hydrochaeridae; genus Hydrochoerus; species Hydrochoerus hydrochaeris. Next base: position 133,001 of record PVLA01002489.1, read on the forward strand.
CTTCAGCTTTAAAATGGAGATGATGATGATGATGATGATGATGACAAATACACTAGCTGAAGAGGAGTTGATGCATACAAAATGCATAGATCATTTCCTACAAGTAGGTAATGTCAAGTAGGAGTTTGATGAAGAAAAGCTATGTGACTCCGGTTTCTGTCTAAAACTTGAATCTCTGAAGTCCTTAAAAACAAAATAAAGAATAATCATAGATCACTACACATTTAATTACATATATATATATTAGAAACATAACCCTAAACACTAAGATTTTGGGGGGCAACATAGATGATAGTTCTATTTATCTTTTGTTAAGATATGCATAACTGAAAAAGAGTGAAAAGAGAAGTTCATATATTCACCTTATTGCTGGACTATGAAAACATATTTATCTTAACACTGGGTTTGGCTATCACAAAATCACATTTGTACATCATTTATTCCTCATATGGTATTTTCAATTTCCACTACATCATGGTCAAATTTCATGGCTATAACACAGAACCAAGAGTAATAAAATAAAAATAGATTAATTGTACTTTACCAAAATTAACTGCTTCTGATGCATTAAAAGACACTATCAAGAGGATAAAAAAGCAATGCATAGAATGGAATATATTTGAAAGTAATATATCTAATGAGTTGTTAATATCCAGAGTATAGATATTTTTAAATCCTACTCCCTAGAAGCAAAACAAAAAAATAGAATAAAATTTAAAATGTGTAAAAGACTTTAATAGACATTTCCTAAAGAAGATACCCAAATGGCCAATGAGCACATGAAAAGATGCTCTATTAGAATCACTGGCCATTAAATCAAAACCACAAAAGATACCAATAAAATGGCCAGTATAAAAAACAAACATCAAAATACAGAACAAACACTGGAGAGGATGTGGAAATACTGCATTGCCGATTAGAATGTATAGCGGAGTGGCCTGTATGTACAATTATAATGGTCAAACAGCAATATGAATGGATTAAATGCCACTGAATTTCACACTCAAAGTGATTAAAATGATAAATTTCATGTTACTTGTATTTTATCACAGTTTAAAAAGTCCCTACGTTTCTGTTTATCAAATACCCAGAGCTGGTATAAACAACATCTACTATCACATCATAGACACGTCCTGGGTCACCCATAACTTACAGATGATTATTTTGCTGACAATTTCTAAATATATTATTAACCATTCTCCAAATCCATGTGTCCTTTGTAGCTAATATTGTTTCTATAAAAAATTTCCTGTTCCCCAAACAGGATTCATAGGCATGTTCTTTTCAATAAAGCTTAAGATGGCATTTCCTAACAGGTATGGTACAATTTGCAACCCTGAAAACCCTCAAAGCCAGTAATTTATAGTCCTTGATTTGGACAAATCAAACTACTCTACACTCCCATGTTACAGCATATACTAGTTACATAGATATGAAATGGTGACTAATTATGAATAATTAGAAAACAGATTGAATTTCCCATAGCTAGTTTCTGATGAGAATTCCCCAAAGGAAGGTCTTCACCCACAGATTTAACTTAAGTCTGTTGTGTTTGTCTTCTTTTCCAGGGAATCATATTGTAATAATGAAGAATTTACATTTGTCTGATGAAACATACTTTCAAAACCTAGTTTGTCTTCAGATATGATGCATCATCTACAAAGCAAATAGATCAAAAGTTTAATATTTTTGCATAATACACCTGAACTTAGATGTATTTTATTATACAGAATCTTTAGGAACCTAAAGAGAGATTTTTCATAACAGAGAGCTTTATGCCCTTCTCCCTGACCTTTGTCTGTTGACTTTGTCAAAACTACTGAAAAAAATGGGCACAACCTCAAGTGTAGCTCCGAAATTGTTTCTCTGTAAAGATATCCATCTGTTCTTTTCATTGTCTTCCTAGTCAAATTTGACTGAGCTTGGGCTGCCCAAACACATTTCTGTTACAGTCAATACTCCAGAGCCAAGAACTCTTTGGACAAGTAAACTGCATTGCAAACTATTGCCTTATGTGTACTCAAAAGAATTGCCCTTGCCTAGATCCAGAACCTTTATTGCTAGTGATTGTGGAATATTCATCAGAAAAAAAATGCACTAGGTGTTTTATCTGTTATCAGAATGGTCATGTTAAGGATGAATGGCACGTAGCAGAAAAAAGCCATCAAATGTCCAATGAATGAGGCATTTAAAATTTTACCTCTCTGAAGGTACTCATCTTTCAGAAATGATTATTTTCATGAATATTTTAAATAGTTTACCTCATATATTTGACTTAATATAAATGTATGAATAAACAGAGTATATAAACTAAATTCATGTTTCATATTTATTCTCTAGGATACAATTATAAGGCTGATTTTTTAAAGTGTGATAGAATATCTGTTGAACTGAAGCATTTTTAAATGAATAAACATAGATATGCATTTTACTGTTTTCACTTCCAAAGATCTTCTGAATAAATATTGAATCATAACTTGCCTCTTGGTTGTAACTTCTTGAGGCAGAAATATTTATAGGAGTATATGTTTCATAAGTATTTCCATTTTCACAAATAGAAATTTCTATAGATTTTCCAACAAACCTAAATGCCTGTATTGTAGAAAACTCCAAACAGTGGTGTTATATCAATAGGTTTATTAATCCACTTGTAATTTAGTCATTGTCCAGTATATGCCACATATCGTGTCAGCTGGACATTGCAAAGAAGAAACTGAAAAAATGCACTTTGTCTTTCAAACATGTACAATTTTATACCATATGGTACAAAAAATTTAAGACCATATGCAAGCAAAGGTCAAAATGTGGCAGTTACTTTTCCCAGGTTGGGGATAAAAACAAAGTTAAGAGAATATACTTTTATTAGGAATAAAATCAAAGGTAAGAAAACAGCTCCTAAGATGCCTCACGTAATGCCATCTTCCCAGTCTTTTAGCTCTCATCATTGTGGTCTTGCTCCTGCTTCCATGGTGGAAAAGGACACTGCCTTACAGCAAAAACAATGAGGACAAATAACATGTTCTCCCTAATAGATGGAGCCCAATAAAGATAATAAAAAAGTAGTAGAGGGAAACTGTTATTATACAAGAGGAGGGAAACTGGGGAGAAGGGAGGAGGGATGCTATAAGGGTTGTACTGGAAGAATGAATATGGCCAAAATGCATCATGTACCTTGACACTGACCCTTCCCAAAATGTGCTAGTTGAGGAAGAGGAGGGAAAGGGGTATGATGGGGAAAAGATGATTAAAGCATATTGTGTACATGAACAAATCAGTTAAAATGGAAATCATTAATCTCTACAGCCAATATACACTAACAAAAAAATAAAGCACTGTTCAGAAATAGGGTCTTGGGGAGATGACTGGATCATAAGGGCTCTGTTATGGATTAAAAAAAACTGGTGGTCAACTTAACACCAAGCTGGATTATATCAGCATGGCACTGAGCATAGATGTTCCACCTGAGGAAAGTTGCTAGCATAAATGGAGACGTGGAGAAGGGGAAGCTATATGTTGAGGCGTTACTGTGTTGAGGTATTGAGGCATTGTGGGTTCTCCTACGTGTTGCTGTTTGAGCCATTAGGTTCTCCTGGAGAAGTTCTGGTCCTCACATCGAGCATTGCTTCCTGGCTCTGGAGGGGAAGATGTGTGCCACTTGGGTCTCCAAGATGAACTCGTCACACTGGCTTCCTGGCGTGTAATGGACTGTGCTTATCATCGGAGGAGCTTGGGGCCTCTGTGTCGCTGAGGAGGGCTGTGGTGCTTTTCAGGACAGCCCTGGTCTTTGTTGTGAGTGTGACTTCTTGGCTCCAGCATAAAACCCTCAACCTACCAGCACAGCCTCTTCATCCTGCTGGCATAGACTTTCCTTGCTTCCACCGCTGACCTTTGGGTCTTCCCAGCACAGATCCGTAAAAGAGACTGGTGTGAGTCCTTCCTGTGGTTTCTAGACCTCCAGCTGGACTCGTGGGAGGCATTGTCGGGAGCTCTGGATCTTCATCTGGACTCATGTGGGACATTGCTTTGGGATTCAGGCCCTCGGCTAAATATTCTCTGTCTTTAGCATTGTAGATAGATTTCCTGCATTTTCTTGTGTTAACTCTAGGCGATCATCATAAAAATAATATTATAAAGTCCAAGTCCTGACTATAATTGTTCTCTGTATAACCCCTGACTACAACAGGCTCCAATCTCAACAATGGATTAACCAATTAAGGAATTCACAATTGACGGTGATGGAAATTTAGAGGTGGGGCACAGCTGAAGGGAATGGTCACGGAATACACTTCTAGGGACTGTAACTTGCCCCAATTCTTTCCTCTCTGCCTCTTTCTCTTGGCTTTCGGTAGCCATAAGGTGAGCGCCTTTCCTCCACTAGGCCCTTCTACTGTAATGTTCTGCTTCACCACAGGCCCAGAAACAATAAAGCCATCCAGCCATGGACTGAAACCTTGAAATCATTAGCTAAAATAAGCCTCTCCTCTTTAAATTTGATTTTCTCAGGTATTTTGTCATGGCAACAGAAATATGACTCAGTAATGAAAAGCTTTGGAATTACTATCTAAATTTCACAATGGAAATTAGTAAGATAAAGATAAGTTTTTGTACCTTCTTTTCCCACCAAGACAGTGAAACTTTTTAAACACATTATTTAATCAATCAGTTGATTGCTTTTATAGACTAGAAAAATATTCAGGCTAATCATGAAGAGATATGCCATCCTCCTTTGATTCTGAAAGTAAAAAATAGAAAATAGGACAAATAATCAAAGGAGTTTTATTTTTTTAAAGTTACCACACTTTCCCCCCATTATATTTAATTTTTCAGTATGTTGAATAAAATATGCTTAAATAAACTTATGTATTTTATGTCCTCTAACATATATGTCAAATATATGAATAATAACAATATGGATGGTTATAATAAATGTATATATAAAGCAATTTGGAAATAAAAATCATACAATTCAGTGCTGGTTTAATGAAAAAACAGGAAATTGTTAAATGTGATAGGGTCTCCAGCAAAATAAAAACCAGTTAGTAAAGAAATAATTTCATTCTAAATTAAAAGTATCACAGCATGCCAAACACTGACTTTATATTACAATTAATAGGGATGCTATTACATTTCCAAGATTTGGGTGAAGAGTTGGGTAGGTTCCAATTTTGAGTATTATCAACTCTCAAAATTCAATCACCAGATAAATTGTATGTGAAAGAAAAGTGAGCACTTTTGCAAGGATTCTTTATATGACTGTGCTCAATATTAATCAGATTTGATTACAACTCCAAAAAGTTCTCTGAAAAGTACTTAATTTATCTTCTGAAAGAAAATCTTTCAACATCTAATGATACTGGAAAGTCCCATATGCTGTATTTCTACAAAATAAGACCTCCTTTAAAATGGCTGTTTCGTTGCTAAGCTCACTTTCAAAAACTATTTTGAACCATTCACAGTTAAAACTATACATACATATATATTTTTCAGCATAAATTCTTCTTCCAGCAGAACCTATACCTTAGAGCATTCTGGTTTGCTTCCAAGGTTCTTGCCCTCATCAAGAAGCAAAGGTGAAGTCTGTGAGGGAACCTCAACCCATTTGGCACTCTGGTCTTTGTCAGCTATCACCAACAGCAGAGTTTATGACAAATGAGGAGCCAGGCTTCCAGCTGAATTTCAGCTTAGTTATTTTTGTTTTAATGTATGTGTGAATCAATTAATCCTGTCATAGAAGGGCATCGTAAACTGTGTGCCAGAGTTAATGAGTCAGACATTATCACATCATTACACCAGCTGGCATAATGTAGCATGTGTTGTTTGTCATAATATACACTGCCATGCTTAACAACCATTAATTGTTTACACGAGCAGTCATATTTTTCTTCAAAGAACCTTCAGCGACTGGTTAATATTTTGAGGGCTTTTTTTTTTTACAAGTGAATAACTATTGCCAAGGAAAGATATCCTCACTGAAGTAGCCCACACCCTTTATAAAAACAAGGGGAAGACATTTAGAAGACAGTAATTGTTGGAAAAACTTGCAAAGAAAATCCCTACAGTGCAGAACCAGCTAAATCATGATTGTTTCAACTACACTAAAAATAACATCCTAAATAAATGGAAAGATACTGTCTTGAGAAAAAGCTACTGAGGTGGGATTCCTTACCGGGATATTTTTGGGAGGAGCAGTGAGGCCTGCATTCAGGATGCATGGATTAGCACCCGAACTCCTTGAGAAAAAATATATCTGTAGATCTCATAGATCTGTAATTTTCTAAAATCATTACAAAATCCTTGGTTATTGTGGTTTTCTTGGCTCATAAATGGAAGCATGTTGCCATCACAGCCCAAAGTCACACTTTACCAGCTTTCTGCAGATTGGTTTTGGGCAACTTCTGCACAATTTCATTGGCCATATGGCTTTCCTGAGCCAAATGTGGACACCGTGAATTAAATGTCAAGTTTCTAAGAGTCAGAACTGTAGTTCTGTAGTTCAGCACTGTAGTTCACGGGAACCATTATCCATTTTAACTCATAGCTTTACTTACTTTAACTCACAAGCTTACTTTTTCCATACAGATTAACAATGTCTAAGTTAGCCAAAGTGATTTAATGGAAATACAAATTTCATACAAACATGAATAATTTTACAAGCAACAAGCAAGTAAGAAATTAACTGAATACAATAGTGAATACATGCAAGGAATTAAACTGAAAGCATATGATGAAATATGATAATAATATAAAACCACTTCATGAGGTACATACATGCTACAACTACATTCCCAGGAGTTTTATTGTGAATATAGAATACTACAATTGAACTTAAAGGCTTTCTCCACATTTGTTTTCTTTTTTTTACACTTTTTAAAAAATTTTATTTAAAGAGAAAAATAGAAAAAAGAGTAGAAATAATATAGAATTTCAAAAAAAATAAATAGTAAGGAATCACTAGTTGATAAATTACATAGTGTCATCTTAGAAATAGTTGTTCAAGTTCTCTCCACATTTGACAAGAAATGTTGAATTTTTTAATCTTTAAACACTTAGCCTTGGAATTATTCGCCTATAATTCATTCTAGTATGTGTGGTAATGCACACCTGTGATCCTATCTTCTTGGAAGGCTGAGACAGGAGGATGGTGAGTTCAAAGCCAGCTTGGGCAACTTAGCAAGATCAGCTCTCAAAGTAATATTGAAAACCTTGTGGAAATTTCTCAAGAGTTAGAGTACTTGTGAGACACTGGATTCATTACCAGTACCAAAAACAAAAACTTACCACTGAGCTACACTTCCCCAAACAAATAAAATAAAAATTATATTAAGTGCAAACACACATGTGGACCTTAGCATTTTGAGGTATGCTTTTTGCTATTCTCTATAACTACTATTACATTCAATACTAACTTGTAAAATTCTTTAATGAGAGAGAAAATTTAAAGTACAGAAACAAAGAAAAGCCAACATAGGGTTGTTTACAAATTTTTTGGTTGGAGGTTTCCCCAAATTCTAAGGTAAATAGTAATAAGCTAAGATAGTTGTTAGAAATACAACTCCTAAAGATTCCTACTGAGTTGGTATCAATTAGACATAATTTGGAAAGACTCATGATCTACATTTAACATTTCCACATATAATTATGGCAGAATTAAATGAAAATAAAAAGTTTGAACTAATCAATACCATAAAAATTCAAATGTATTTTACATTGCATACAAGATATACTTAGATTTTAATGTATTTCAAAACATCATTTGCTTTAAAATCAGCTTTAATATTGAAATCTTAATGCTCTGCTGGAATAAAAATGTAAGAAGTATGTGTAGCTGGGGATTTAGCTCAGTGGCATAAATACCTGCCTGGCAAGCATGAGGTCATGAGTTTGATCCCCACACTAAAAAAAAAAAAAAAAATTAAGTATTTGCCAGGGATTTAGCTCAGTGGCATAAGCACCTGCCTGACAAGCATGAAGTCATGAGTTCAATTCCTGATAAAAAAAAAAGTATGTTTAGTTCTATAATAAAATTAAATGGTACATATTATCTGAGAGAATTTCCATATAGCCAAATTTTCTCTGCAATACTTGAGCACTTTTAGAAAGTGAGATGGTGAAGAGCAACAGCATTCAAAATAGGTTTGTGCTCTCCAGTTTATTCTTCAGAAAATATCCCAGTGATTTACTTCACATCAGAGATTTTCCAGGGTCCACAGTAAAAAATGGAAATAGGCTGCAGGAACCAAATGAAATTGTAAGCAATCATCTGTTTTGACCTAAAAAAAAAATGGCAATTTCAAATAATTCCACCAAACACAAGTAGAGGCAAATGTCTAACCATATTTTGAGCCTGAACTAGAATCACAGTCACTTACAGGCTGCCTCAACCTTGTAAATAGGATAGATCCTGAAAATAAAGATTATTTTCAGGGCAAAATAGTTCTTTAGTTTAGGGCAAAGAAAAACTCTAGTGAGTATTCAAAATATATTTTTCACCATGGTTGAAACAGTAGAATTAAGAACTTACCTTAGAAGTGAAATAAAAAAGCTGAGGGCTCTTGTCTTGAGGATCTTCCACACCCTACTCCTTTACTCGGAATACTCTTGAATTTTCTGTGTCACTAGCATCAGGTCTGAAGTCACACATCATCCCTTCGGGAACATTTTTAGTCATACAATTTAAAACACATCCTCCTGTTGTGTTCTCTCTCTCTGCTTTGATTTGTTGTCCCTTGCAGCATGGATCTCAGTTTGGATTATATGCTTGGATCTTTGCTAACTCTCAATTTTCAATCCTTCCATAGGCTATTCAAGGTTCATTTAGGAGAAGAACCATTCTACAGGTGAATAGTGAAAATTGGTTACATAAAATGTGTAGTTACAGCTTTTTTTCTGTTAATATACAACTCTGTAAATCCCTGTTTTTTCTTTCTAATTCAAGAGATAGCCTAAGGAACAATATTTTAGCAGTTAAAGATATTGGAAAAGTAATAGATTTCTAAAAGGAACTCCAAATAATCAAATTGCAAGTAATTCAAAAGAAGTCCAAAGAAAAGTCACTTTGCAAACTGTTAACACCATATATTGTATAGTAAGTATTCTCATCAGAAAGATATTTTGTCGTGTTCTACAGATAAGATACTTTACCACATAAACTTGGAGACCACTGTTAACTATGAGGTATATAGCAGTTTAAAGAGAGAAAAAAAGCTATCAAATTTGACTAAGTATAAATACGACCTTATTTCTCAGGCTGAGAAAAACAGTAAAACGTAGTGTCTTCATCATTATCAATTGGATAAAGGCACTAATCAACATCTATGAGATATCTGTCTATGGACATTACCTAATATTCCTACAGGCACATTGCTAAGAGTATGGCATGTATGCAACTGCTGCTTATACACCTGCCCTTCTGAAAATTAGACAAATCAGGCAAATCACACAGATAAACATTAAAGCCCACATTTAGAAAAAACTGAAAGGCAGAGATTTTAAAAAAGCAGAAGAAAGGGTGGGGAGAAAGAAGCAGAGAAGAGGAGAAAAATGAGAAAGGATGATTATATGTAGAATTATATTAATGCTATAAAAGTACATTATAGTATATATCTTTTATAATTTTGAGACATGAATAAAAACTAAATATTTAATAAATTCAACAAAAAGAATGATTTCAATGAATCTGATATCTTGTCTTTATATATACATGAATTTAAGTGTTCTAATAACACTCACTAGCCAATTTTAATCATTTTATATTTAAGTAGTTATTAAAATTCTTTCTTTGACTTTTTTGTAGTCATATCTACAAATGTCTATGAAAATATTTTAAATGGAATCCTTAACGAGTCATTATGTTTTTTGAAAGATAATGAAAGGTTGATCTGAGCTAGATTAAAATCAGTTCTATAGGCATAATTTTAAATCCCAACTTTAAAATGATAAAAGTGTATAGAGTCCTGAATACCATTATTGATTCTTTCTTTATAAATCTCAGATTTATTAACACCATCATACCAACTGAATATAACTTGTTTTATTAATAGTGTATCCATTTACTCAATAATAAAGGTGTGGAATAGAACATTAAGATGAAAGTTTTAGGTGGTAGGAAGTCTAGAATTCAGTTTGCTCCAAAATACACATCTGCCTATGCAGAAAAATTGGTGAGGGCACCACAATTAGCGCATGGCTTTTGCCTTACTCTTTGTGAACCGTAGAATAACAACATACTGAATTTCTTATACACTCTTATAAAATTACACTTCTTTAATTTTAAACTATGAATAATTCAACATCAAGAGATAATGCAACACCAATTTCTTATCTTCTTCAGAAACAACTTACCCATCAATCTCAATTATAAAAATCACAAGACACAGATAATCTGTTGTTCAATCTCAAATTGAACTACTCCAATATCTGAGGGATTTTAATGGTTCTAATTTCTAACTGTCAGAGACTGGTATTATGTGTTCCAGATAAGTAAGTTTTGCTTTCAGGCCTACTTCAGGTTTACATTCATAAACTGAGCTTGCTAATTGCACAATTGTGTTATTTGACTATGTCAGTGTATAAAATTAGTCATCAAAGCAACATTGGTGTCCTCACCCTCCAAGCTCTCTCCTCCTTCTAAGCAGCTCTGGCCTGAAATGCTCTCTCCAGGCAGCCAAGGCACCTTCTTCACCTCTCCATGTCTTCACCCAAACAGTGCCTGCACAATAGGGCCTTGGAAGACCACAATAATTAAAACTGCAAACACACTTACTCCCCACCTCATCCCCTGCATTATTTTTCTCAGCACCATTTCTCATTATCTAATATTTTACACATTTTGTGAAGCCTTTTTATCTGTCTCCTCTGTACAGTATTCCTGTAGCCGTTGAGTTTTGTCTGCTTTGTTCAATGCTGTTTTGTTATTGACTATATGAATGAATATGCAGACAAAATTAATGAATGAATAAGTGAGCAAAAACAGCTAGCAAATAAAATCAGACCTTCTGATAATAAAATATAAATGTTTAGAAGAAGTGCAAATCACTTCTGTTAGGCAGCCAAAAGCAATAATATCAATATATCTTGGTAGAAGAACTAAATTTTCATGAAAAAAAAAGTTGTAGTTGACAACAGGGAAATTTGAATGCAAGGAAAAGCTAAGAAGTAAACTGAATTTGTTATTTGAAATTAATCAGACCTGTTAGAGACTTTTAAGTATTAAAAAGTGTAAATATAAGATAGAAATAGCCCATTGAACAAAAAAGTATTAAATTTGGAATTTATGAATTAAATCATTGTCTCCTAGAATTTACGGGACACTTGGTATTCTGCTGAGAAGTCTGGCTGCCACACAGTTGGCAATGTCAAAAATCTGCTACTGTACACACATACACAGATAGCTGGGATTTTCATTATTTCCACAGAATAATTTTAAATTTTGATACATGATTATTACTCTCACTGTTTAACTATAAACTTAAAACTTTTAAGTTTCACTATTGTCAATTAAATATCATTTGCACAAATGTCAATGCATATTTTTCATAAAGTATTTTGTCTTTTTATATTTTTATTATTTTTGTATAATAGTGGATATGTTCTATAAATATGAACCAGTATTTATAACAAAATAAGAGAATTAAAATCCAGCCAACAGAGAGAAAAAATATATTCCTGACACATGTACTGTATTTATAATATATAAAGAACTCCATATTTATAATATATAAAGAACTCCTATAAATAAGAAAAACAATTGTAACCCAGTAGAAAAATGATCAAAAACTTTCACTGGAGGTTCACAAAAAGGATACCCCAATGTCTCATAAATTTGCAAAAAAGTGTTCAACTTCATTAATCATCAGTAAAAGGAATACTAAAATCACAATATGATAAAACTACACACACAAGAATGACTAAAATGGAAAATATTTTATAAGGCTCAATAATTATATAAGGCAATCAGATCCCTTGTACTGCTGGTGTAAGTGTAAATTTGTATTTGTATAACAATTTTGTAGAACTGATTCACATTGTTCACTAAACTTGAAATCTGCATGGTCCTGACAGCAATTTCACTCCTAGATAGATAGATCCCTGATTCAGATTTCTGTATGTGCTTATAAAAATATATTATTAGAGTTTTCATACTGATATGACCTTATAGCGATACTATTTGTAATATCCAAGACACTGAAAACTGCCCAAAAGTCAACAATAGGCTTTTTAAAAACTGTTATGTGCTCACACAATGAAGTGTTTCACAGTAATAATATTAAATGAACTACAGTGGGATGCAATGACAGTTTTGATTCTCACAAACATAATTTTTAATGAAAAAAATGGACACAAAAGAGACTATAAAACTAACTTAGGCTGTTAGAAGTCACAACGATATTTAACTTGGGATAATGAAAGTTAGGTGATAAAGAGGTCGTAAGAGAAGACTGCTTGGATGTAGATAAATTTATGTGTTGCCAATTACTTGAGTATTTAATTTGTGAAAATTCAAAGAGTGTGCCCTTACAATTTAGTCAATAACCTGTAGTAAATTTTATTTCATTAAAGTTTCCATAGTTCCATTGTCAGAGCAAACATGACATAACCCAACCATGCTGAATGTGCATGCTTGGTGACACTTTGTTGTTAGCTTTAAAGCAGGGCAAATAGGTTTATGTCTGCCTGCACAGCAAAAAATATTTGTTGAGGCTGAAGATAGAAAAAGGAAAGGTGATACCACAGCCTACTTCATAGTTGTGCAACCTATGCAGTTCCTCAGGAGCCTATGGTCAGAAGGGTCTTGTGCTTGATTTGATGTTCTGAAAGGGCCATCTTGAAAAGCTTAACATTTTTTGAATGAGTCCTACATTTTCATTTTCCACCGGATCCTGAAAATTATGTGACAGGCCTGGGTAACTCATTTACCTTTTCTAAGTATCTGAGAGGGTCTCAATTTTGGACATCAAGAAGAAATATGCTTACATAGTAATGGGAGATAGTTTCATTGGAAAATAAGAAAGATCTAGCACTTCATGAAAACAGTGCCTTAGGTATGAAGGTACTCAAATAGATACACAAAAATGAATTAACAGAATAACTTACTAATGAGGCAAACAATAAAATCATTATTAGAGAATGATTATTAGGTAGTTACTGTAGAACAATAGGCAATAAAGCCAAACAATATTGTACATTAATTCTAGTATGTAATTTTATGATAAAATTCAAAAACTTCCAGTTGATTTTTAGCACATCAGAAAAAATTCAATTTTTCTTATTTTTCTTTTTTTGTTAATCCAATTTTTCTAGAAAACATTCCTTTAGGAATCTTGAAAATGTGGGTTACAAGTATGAATCAGTTCTAAAGTATGAGACTCATTCATTCATTCATCCATTCATTCTTCTATTCATCCATTCACTTACCTAAGCATGTACTCGTTCATCTTATTTGTACAACAAATAATACAAAAGTAAATCAAGATTGGATTCCATAACAAAGTACATACACCATACCTATAAATAAATATCATACAAGATAGAAAATATCTCCTGGGGTATGTATTTATTGTTAAAGAAGTTTGGGGGGAAAGTAATTACTTCAAGCTTAAAAAAAATCAGATCTCTTTAAAGAAACACAATCTCTATTGGGATTAGAACACTAGATAGGATTTGGATGTGTACAGAAATCTGGAAGATTGTTTTTTATTCTTTCTCTTTCTTTAGAACCTAACTCAAGTACCACTTGCTATAGGATATTTTTTTACCCAGCATCATAGGTAGACTGAACCTCAGATTCATATAACAAGTGCAATAATTTTAAGGACAAAAATATAAGGAACTTGCAACTACATATTAGGAATATAAAAAAATTTATAGTTATTAGTAACCTAATACAATTAAAATTTAATAAAGATTATCTACTTAACTGAGACTTTCCTTCAAATTCTTTGACTTAGAAGTATAGTGTGGTGAATGATTTAGAGTATAGATCTAGAGCTTCAGGTCTTCTTCAGTTTGAGTTCCAGCTCACTTCACAAGAGCTGTGCAAACTGAACTAAGTTGTTTAACTTCTTAGCCCTGTTTCTTCATGTACAATATCTTTGGTGGAGTCGCTGGTTAGAGTTAATGGCTTAATATACTTTACATGCTGCATATTTTTATGGTGTTAATTCAAAAATTATAGTCAGACTTCTATGCATAGTTTAGACACAGAGACATTAGTAAAATCCCATCCTTAAAGCAAAGAAAGCTTTTTTTGTTCTTTTCCTACCATACACCATCATAGATTGATTTTTTTTATTTAAACTCTATGTCTCTTAAAATTAAATTTATAGTTTGAACATGAGGGAAGAAGCTATGTTTGTTTGATTTATTTCCACACTTCTTTTCTTCTCTAGTTTCTATCATATTTTCATTTTTTTCTCTCATTGACTACCTTGAACAAAATATCTAGTGTCAAATGTCAAAGCATGGTGTGCTTGTTCCATTGTTAATCAAACCATCCTGAGGCTTAATAGTGACTTAAAGCCAATGATTCAGTATTTCTCAGGAGTTTGTGGATTGGCTGTGCTGTTCATATGATAATTTCGCAGAAGCTAAGTGAGGCTGCAAGAGCGAAAGTAACTCCACTCAAAAGTCTGTAACTTTGTATGCTTGTTGTATTTCACCTTCAGTAGTCCAAACCAGCTAGGACTTACATTTTAATAAAAGGACATGCAAAATAATGCAGTTATTTCTTGCAGTCTATCACACTCTACCCCTTGTTAACAAACATTTGTATTCCTCACTCAGGCAAAAACTGTTTACCCCTCTCCTCCAACTCTCATCCGTTAGAGCATCAGGCTCAGACTCTGCTACCTCACAATCTGCATCTGACCCACAGTAAATGTTACTCCTTAAGAAACTGTTTTCCTTTGAAAAGAGCTATGTATGTTAAAAAGACAAATTATCAAGATACCCAACATGCAAGGGAGAGAGAGACAGACAGACAGGTTTGCAGACAGAGAGACAGAGAAACAGAGACAGAAAGACAGAGACAGAGAAAGGGAGCAAGAGAGTTAGAATTTAGATTTGAAATGTCTCTCAGCAGCTGTATTGAAGGATTGGTCCTCAGCTGGTGGTGCATTTGGAAGGTGGTGGAAACATTAGAAGGTGGTGTCGTGTCTGGTGGGGAGGTCACTGCTGGAGTGCCTTTGAAGGTATGTTTTGTCCTCCTCTCTCTCCCCCAACCCTTATCCCCACATGTTCCAGCTGTCATGACTATCTGTCTCACTTGAAACGCAAAGAAATAGAACCAGTCAGCAATAAATTGAAACATATGAAATCATCAGCTAAAATAAAGCTTTCTTCTTTTAAGTTTTTTCCTCAAGTATTTTGACAGAGATGAAAGGCTGTTAACACAGGAGAGGTTCATTAAATTCTACTTCATCAAAGGGAATTCCAGATAACATAACAGTCTTCATTTTTTGCAATTGTGAAATACACATGAACACTTGCTTCAAGTAGACCCAAGATGGATTCTCAGTTCTCTCTCATATGACTCAGTCTCTAAAAGTCTGGATTGGCTTTCAGCACATGGTAATATCCAGCACGTGTTCACATCTTAAAGCTTAACCTTAGAAAGCAAGTGTTATTGGTCAAACAAGGCATGGACCCAACCTAGATGAGAAAAAGAGTGAGAAAATAGCTTTGCATTGATTTTAGATGTAAATTCACCCTGATTTGTCTCTATGGAGCAGAGAAACAGCTAATGGTGATTTTAGACTGGGCAAATAGGAGAGAAGACACTGCAAACCAGTAAATTAGTTTCCTGCCGCTTGCAGTTCACGCCTGCACCACCATAGATCACTGCTCACCTCCTGCAGTCATTTCTTCCTTGGTAAGAACCTAACCCCCCACACACACCATCATACCCCACCATAGCAGTTTCTCCCACAGTATCAGTTTTGTTTGGAAAGACACCAGCAAAATCTGGCTGGGATTCCCTCCTCAGAATCTGATCTGCTTAACTCCATTGTACTTGGAGTTTTAACTTTCTAAGTTGAAATATTTCTATCTCCTTCTATAGCCCTAGGGGACATAGCTGCTTCTTACCTTCATAATAACTTAAAAGTTCTTCTACATTCATTGATTATCTTAGTTAACATTTTTAAATCTGGTTATAAACTTTTGTTATATAATATTATCTCGAGTAACCAATGTGGTTTCTGTCTCTAGCCTGAATTTTGAATGATAGAAGAGCTATAAAATACCATGGGCATGTTGTTCAATTTATAAATGATGAAAAAAATCATAACATTCCTTTGCTGGGGTTCTCCAGTGACTTTCATGTCACTCAGAATAAAACCTCAAGTCCTCTCAAAAGCTACAATGCCATCCTTCTTGTTCTTCAAATAAGCTGTACTCCTGCTTCAGAGATTTTATGCTCGGTCTTCCATTTGGTTAGAGATTATTTCTCTAGATGCTTTACAGCTCACTTCATTACCTCCTCAGGTCATTGTTCAAATATCATTTTTCTTATTAATGCCCCCTTGAATAGTTTATTTAAAATGAAACCAATCCCTCACAACCAAAATCTGGTACTTTTTATCTGTTTTGCCATAGCATGAAGAATCATTTAAAATATTTTACAGGCTTTTATTTTTCTATCTCCAATTCCCTAAAGTACAAAATTTAAATCCTATGATGGCATTATGCTTACTTATTTATTTTGTGCTTGTTTTATCCAGAATCTGGAAAAGCGTTTGTCATAAAAGAGATCCTCAGTAAATTCATAAATAAGCCTTTATTAGGTTTGCTGAAATAAAATCATTCACATTACATTATAAAGATTGCAACGTGGATGAGTTTATAAGATCCTTTTCTTCAAACATGTCAGAAGGGTGAAGTGGAGAAGAGATTAAAAGAGTACAAATTTAAAATGAGGAAAAAAACAAGCTCTATAAGGGAGCCACAAAAGAGCTTGGGAGTGCAAAACTGTTATTTTGCCAAATAGGAAGGAAGACACATGGGAAGTACCTGGGAGCAGAAGAAAGAACACTGTATTTGGAATAAACCATCCCATTTTTAAATTCACCTTTGTGGTTTGCAATAAACAAATTCTGAGAGTTTCACTTTTCTTGACTTTAGGTCATACATTTCTAAATTATGGACAATAATTTCATCATGCTTCCCTCAGAGGGTTGATTTAAAAATCGAACAAGATTGTGTACGCATTTGTACTGATGTAAACATGTAGGATGATAATGATGATGATGGTGTGACTGCCAATGGATGGGACAAGTATCACTAGAAAGGCAAGATGTGCCAAAGGAGTCCCTAGAAGGCCCCGCTTGAAGAAAAGTTGAGGCATAGTCAATTTTATCATCAGGGTCACTGACTCTATCCAGGATGCAATTGAAATGATTGGTTTTTAAATCTGTTATGTATTTAGTGTGTGCCATGTCTTTCCAATTGAGTTGGAATTCAATTGTAGTCATTTACTCTATTTAATTTTTTTTTTTGCACGTGTGGAATTAGGGGCTCAGGAATTTCATATGCAAATATATGCAAAGAGCAAATAATTTGTATTGAGAGCCAAAGCCAGTTTGTTACGTTTTTTTGTATCTTTGGAAAAAAAAGGTTCTGCTCCCAGGCCTTCTGTGCTTGAACTATTTAAATGAGTCTTCTTAATTTAATAAGAACTTATGGTTACACATGATAGGAATATTTCTTTATACCATATACAATATTGTTGGATAATTTCATTAAGTCATCATTTTTGGATTATTTAACCTTATTCTCCTTAGTGAACAAATATTTCTATAGTCATAGAAGATTAGCTGGAGAAATAGTCTATGATGGGTGAGTAGTGGGAATAAGAGCTAAAGTAGCTAATGTCTCTCACACCTGACATACCATATGTCAAGCCACAATTCATATGTCTCTGTGGAATGAAATAAGAAAAGCTTTGCTAATGAAATGATGTATAGAGAAAGAGGAAAGAAATCAGTGAACTTTTCTGTTTAATGTTGAAGAAAGGATTTTATTCCATAGTTAGACTTACAATAATTATACAATGCCCCTCAATTTCTGAAAATTGTGAAGAATATACAATATTAATCTTTATATGCTGTCCTATACTTGGAATATATTATAATAAGTAACCTATTTTTACAAAGCTCAAATTAGTGATATTTTTATACATCACACCCAAAACACTAGATTATGATCACAGTTTAAAAAGGAAAGAAATGCCTGAATTCTACAAAAATCTTTAAAAGTCACATCATAATTATTATTTTTCCATACCAAACCTCTCACGGTCTTATATTTTTGTTCTTATTCCTTGTTAGAAAGGCTTACCTATGTATTCTAAAGAAGACTGCATCAATATGCTTTTGAAAAAAATTTAAATTACAAGAAGCTGGCTTCACATAGCACTTCATAATTTCTCTCATCAAATCTTAAAGGCTATATTAAAACATCTGTTTTTAAAATATCTTGCTGACAGTAGAATGCTATACCCCCAGGGAGTCTCCTAATTTTGCATAAAATTTGCATGCTCATAAATAAGTTAACATTGGGGGAACAAGGATATAAACTGAAAACAATTCAGGTATTTTACATATATTCTTTTTATAACTGACTGAGAGAACTGTAGGTTTTTTAAATGATTTTTCTCTCCCACATTCACATTTAGATGAGAATCAATTCTTTATAAAGATTTCTATATTTCAATTTGCCCTACTCTGCCCTCAAAAATTCAAAGATAGCTCAGACTGCTTCAATATTTTAAGAAAAATATATTTCTGCTGTGTGCAAATAATTTTAAAGTGTGGTATACACAATAGGTTCTAAAACCAAGTTGTATTACAATATATGCACACCTTGGGTTATGAAATACATGGAATAAGGAAGATCCTAATCTTATTCTTAATCCTGGCACAAAACATCTTTGCACACATGAACCCTTAGTAATCCACACAGCCCAGTTAAGTACCAAGCAAGTATATTATGCTTTCTTCATTTAGCTAACTTTGTGCCTTTAACTGTTTGAATTTAAAAACAAATAGATTTCCCTGTGTTCATTTTATTTGCCTATTAGCGTACAGAACAATGGAGCACAATAGGAAAATTATTCCATATAGTAAATCTGCTTGCTACAGTCAAATCTGCTTGCTACAGTCAGCATTATCACACTATTTAGGTAATGTATTACTACCTTATTCCAGAAGACTATTATTTTAATATGGCTAGGAACAACCTCCCTGATCCCCACTCATGCCTGGGGTCATACACTAAGCTGCCAGGAATCATGTAAGCGAGACCTTGGTCAGCATGATTTCAGGAAAGACAATACCTCTATCCAAATTATGTCAACCACAGCATAATGCACAAGTCACAGAATTACAGTTGAATCTTTTAGCTTCAATTTCAGTTTAAAATATTTGTGGGAGGGGTTAATACCTGAAACTTTTATCAGTAATTTATAACTTAATAAAAAAGTTTTTAACCTGGAATTTATGAGCCAAAGACAGGATTTAGGGAAGTAATAAAAATTTCTCTTACACTCTATGCAAGTTTTGTTTAAATGCACTGATGTGGACATTCAAAGATAGAGGTTCAAACACTGACATATTCCCAAGCAGGAACATGAACACACACACACACACACATACACACACACACAAACATACGCGTGCACACATACACAAAAAACCAATGCTTTAGTGTGAATGAAGTCTTTGAGAATAAGATTAGAGAGAGATTTAGAGAGGAAAAAGTATAAATGTGTGTCAGCTAAATATGGTATAACAAGACAGAGGTTCCTGAATGACTATAAACAAACAAAAAAAAAGACAAAAAAGACACTGAAGCCACAGATCTAACTTTATTGACTTCAAAAGTTTAGTTAAGCCAGAGGCAAAAATGGGTCAACAGACCATTCAAATAATGGTTTCTCATAACCTCTTTTCTGTACACATTTTTTTTTTTGTAAACACCTCTTTGGAAGGACTGGTATAGACTCAAACAGAATATCTGAGCCAATGGCAAGAACTAGGTTCCAAAGGATTTACGGCAGTCTATATCATATCTGTTAATTAGAATACTTTCCTTTGCTTATAACAGAAAACTCAACAAATGAATGGAGGCTTATAGAATTATTTAATGAGAAGCCCATCAATAGCAGCAGATAATCAGCTTTGATAAGCATAAAGAAATTATATGACTATACACCTGTTTCTCTATTTGTCTACTCTGTGCACTTAGGACAGATAAATGGGCATAAAATAGCTGGCACAGCTTCTTTGCTCTATCCATTAAGTTCAGCATAGCCAGCCAAAGACCTGCAGTTCAGTACAAGTGAGTCTATTAACTTACATCTCCATCTTGAAATCAGTATAGGAAAAGAGGCAAAATAAACTTATCAGCTTAGCCCATCATGGGCCACTCTTAGAACATGGAATGGGATTGGTTGAATCCAACTAGGGTAGTAACGTGAACACCATTTGGATAAAATAAGAAAATCAACCCAGCTAAAATATTTAATTGGGAACAATCACAGGCCCAGTAGTCTCCTAGTTGTTCACTGATTATTTTCCAGCTGAAGATCTCATCTCCCAGTTTCTTCTCCTGAAATGGATTTGAGCTGCTTCTCAGTGGGCACCTCTCCTTTCCTGTGCATTGTTAAGACAGCTCTCCCTGAAGGGCCATCTCTGCAGGACCACCTGCATGAGGCTCTCCTCTAGATCTCTTCCTGGTCTCAGTGTCAGGGAAGAGAGGCACAGTGAGGAGTCTCAGCCCTCAGAGAGCTTCAGGAGCTTCCCTTACATTGGACCAGATAAACTGAACAGGATGAAGCTGCCACTACTGCAGAGAGAACAGTACTCTAGAAACTCCGCTGATTTTCATGCCATTCAAGTCTCTGTTATTTATGCAGGAACAGTGAAGATTCCAGTCATCTGCCACAGTACAGACCTTTCTACTTTCACATCTGTCTAGTGTGCAACGCGGCCTCCAACCCAGCTTCTGCTCCAGGACTAGACTACACTTCCAGCTCCAGGAAGATGACTTGAGCCAGCTGTCACTGAACAGGTGAGCCCGTGGCAGTCAAAGCCCCACAGAGTCACGAGTCTGTAGGGCTCTGATAGCGTGGTGGTCTTGAGTCTGCTCTCTAGCTGTCTGGAGGACTCTAAAATGCCCTTGCAATGTTACTTTCTATACAACATAAACACACAAATGAGAGGACAAATTTATGAGGTATTCTCCTTAAAACTCTCCAAGCATAAAATATTTGGAAGTACAGATTAAAAATAGAAATTTCACCTCTATTCTATTTCAAAGTCATCTTCCCTCACAAAAATATCACAACACAAAAGCAGTAACTATCTGAATCAGACGCAATTGGAGCAAAATTTTTATCTATTGATTTAATTTTTTTAATTTTAAAGAGAAAAATCAAGAAGCAAACAAACAAAAAACAACAAAGGCAAAGTGACAACAACAACAAAAACAATGGCAATATAGGATATCAAAACAAGATGACAGGAATTTACCAATGATTGTTATGTTGCATATTGTTATCCTCAGAGTAATTGCTCAGGCTACCTGATACAGGCATGCAAGATTGATCAAACAACAAAATTTCTCTTTGAGCAGTTTCTTTCTCTTTTACTATGTCTGTTGTAACTTTTGGATCTTATTTACTCTTTCAATATTTTACACCAGCGAGATAATATGGTGTTTACACATGCAAGCTTGATTTATTTCACTGATGAGCATGGGAAGTACTTCAAAAGAATTAACAACTGGGATCTCATCTTATTAAAAAGATTTTGCACATGGAAAAAAAATCACAAACTGAGTAAAAAGAAAACCCAAAGACTGGGAGAAGATTTTTGCCAACTGTCCCTCAGACAAAGGAATTTTATCTAGAATGTACAAAGAATTGAAAAATTCAGGCCCCCCAAATTTAAAGATCCAATCCAAAAATGGGCATCTGAGATGAATACACAATTCTCAGATGAAGAAATATGAATGGCAAATAAATATATGAAAAAAAATATTCAAAATCAGTGGTCATTTGAGAAATGCAAATTAAAACTACACTGAGATATCATCTCGCTCCAGAAAGAATAGATAACATCAAGAAATTAAACAATAACAAATGCTAGTGGGGCTGTGGGGGAAAAGGAACCCTTATCCATTGTTGGTGGGAGTGTAGACTGGTACAACCACTGTGGAAATAAGTTTGGAGATTTCTCAAAAAAATAGGATTAGAGGTTCCATTTGACCCAGATATTCCCCTTCTGAGTATTTTCCCAGAAAAATTGAAAACAGCATAACCACAGTGATATATATGCATCCATGTTTGTAGTAGCACAATTTGTAATAGCTAAATCTTGGAAACAACAGAAATGCTCATCAACTGAGAAATGGATAAAAAAGATGTGGTATTTTTACATAATGGAATACTGCTCAGCTATAAAGAATGATAAACTCAAGGCTTTTATAAGTAAATGGATGGAATTGGGAGTGTGCTTGTTAAAACACTTGTCAAGAACTGTGAGATGTCTGAGACTTTACTGTACGTAAAATCTAACATTCAGACTGCTAAAATGCCATCGATTCTGGCAGAAGATTTAAGATTTCTAGGCCAAAAACAAATGATAGTTTATTGCTCCAAGCAGTAGCACTGGCCAGAGAATTACCATTTGTGTTAAGTCCCACTTCCTATGGAAATGTGATGCAAAAAGATCCAGCTAACACCTACACATACAGTGGATTACACTATAGAAGGGAACTGAGCTTGGACAGCCTGGATCTTCTACACGAGGTGAAAACATACATGCCCATTGCTCTTGGGGAAGATGCTATCTAACCTCCAAGGCTGTTTATGATTTTTAAAAATCCTTTAAAAGACAGTATGGAGCAAAAGAAAACAGCTTCCCCACTTACAAGGTGTGCAAAAACATGTAAGACCCAAGAAAAATTTTCTTTCAATAATATCTATTCTTCTAGGGGCTAATCCAAAATGTATTTCTAAGTGTTGCAGCCACTATTCAAGCCCTGGAATGTTTGAGCAAGATGGAAAATAAGATAGGATAGCTAGAATTATTGAAAAATTCTCTTGATTTTTCTCCAAGGGGGAAAATACCATCATAAAATGCTAAAGGAAATAAGGCACTATAGCAATTGTTAGCTTCTGAAACAGCTATTACGAATATTAAATATTAGTGCTCTGAATTTGTTAAGTGTTTTTATATTTACTGGCTTATTCTGCCTATCTAACAATTCTGCATGACAGGCAAATGTATACCTATTATAGCTAGGCAAAACTGAGACAGAGAGAAGTTGAGTAATTTATTCAAGGTCACACAGCTTATACTTGATTCATTCAATTAGATAATACTATCAGTAATAATATAGCAATATAATTTGGTTCAGAATCTTAAGTATACATATATAGATTATCTATTATCTATGTGTATATATGTAAATAATACTTTCTATATAGAGATATAGTGCTAAACAACTTTTTGTGGGGCTAGGAGGATTGTAGTCCAATAAACCTGCTTGGAGCAGTATAAAATTTTGTAAAAATAGAATCTTGACTTACTACTCTGTACTGCATTTCTTGATTTATAAGAATATCAACCACATTGTTTTAAATCTGCAACAATCTTTTTACAAGGTTATTGATGTATTTATTTATTTATTTATTTGTACCTGGGATCGAACTCACGACCTCACACTTGCCAGGCAGGTGCTGTGCTGCTGAGCTATATCCCCAGCCAATCATCTATTTTTTATAAGTTGCTTCAAGCTCCTCCTATTGAGACACTTACTTAGTGTAGTAACATTCACTAATCTGCCAAAATGAAATCACTCTGCAAATGAGGAGACTAATTCTGTTTTTTATCATCTAACTATAGAATATCAATCATCTGATGAAACAAAGATCTATCAAAATGGGTATATTTAAATTGTTTAGCAAATCTCTGCTGAAGAGAGCAGATACAATCTCTTCAGGGGGTGAGAGGAGTTTGTGTTTCATATGTATCTGAGGCACAAGACTCACAAACTGGTTTAGTGTTGCATTTCTTTTTTAAATCTGTGACATGGTAGCAGATTGTCAAAAAAGGTTAAAGATGATGTCAACCATGACTTCTTTCAGCTCTCAAGAGTGTGGCAAAATGCATTATTTGGTGTAATCATGACACAGATCTGCATGTGTATGTCTTCAATAATTCATGCTGCAGCTTGTCTCACTGTGGGGACAGATGTCAGTGAAACCAGTGACAGCCGATCACACTGATCCCACACATCATCACATGCGGCTGCTCCCACAGTGACACTGAGCCTTGACTATCTGCCCACTAGGTTTGATTAGAGCTAAGAAAATAGGAGAAAGCAAGTTTGGATGCAATTACTCATTTTATAACTATGTGAAATATACACATATACATGTAGGTATGTATAAAAACAGACTAGTTCCATAGAATTTCTAAAGAATTTGAAATTTTTTATAATTTGGAATGGTTATATATGGGAATGTTCTTTACTTTTAAAAGCCATAATTATTACATCATTGAAAATATATGTAAAATCAGATATTTATTGATACATATAGAAATGTATATGTCTCCTACAGAGAATTTATATAATTACCAATCTTGATTAATCTTTCGTACTAATTTGCAGTAGTAATATGTAACAAATATTGCATGCTACATATTTGGAAGAGTAAACAAGTAATTTTTATCTCAACAACTTATCTTTATTACTCATCATGAATAGTATTTTCTTTTAACAATAGGTATTAATTTAAAATGACCCTATTCTAGATACTGTAAGAGCAGTGGAAAGAGTGTATTTGTCAGTAAATGCCTATGTTCATCTGTTAAAATATAGAGCGGGAACACTGGTCAGAATGCAGAAAGATCCTTTCTATGAAAGGTTAGTTTTAACCTTGTGCAATCATCCATAACAAGTGTTGCGGCAATGGGCTAGAATAAGAATAGCTGAAGCCCTGAAAATCTATTGTTTCTACCTCAAAGCTCAAAGTGCTCACTTTCTATTTGTGCATTAGAAAAAAATGTCAAGTTCCATTTATAAATTATAGTATCTCTGATTAATAATTAGGAAACACTGTATGTTTTTTATAATTGTGTGTATATATATGTGTATATGTTAGTATGTCTTTATTCAACAGAACAAAATATTGACATTTATGAGTTTTTTTAAAAAACCTCACGATATATGTTCTTTTGCCATTTTTACTTTACTCTGGGTATAAGACATTTGAGTTACCTTTTAAATTACTTCAATTTTCTTTGTGATTTATTGTTTTGCAGGGGAAGTTACTGGCATTTTCTAATAGTTCTTCAATCTGTTCTTCCTCCTTTAAAATCCGTACAGTTAGAAAAAGGTATTGTTTTTTCATTATGCCAGGAATAGACTGCTTTTGAGATACTGAATCAGGGAATTTCAATACCACCATGCAAACTGTTGCCCAACATGGGGTACCATTTTTCTTTGAAGGTATTACATTTACATAAACATTTCTAATCACAACTCCACAAAGAGACATGGTATTATAATTCATGACTTTTAGGTAATATGTCATATGAATCTTAACATATGGCATTGCACTCTACAGTGGCAATCTTGGCTTCCACAGGGACCTGGAAAACATCCAGTGAGATGAGAATAAGCCAAACTTGATAGAAAACCATATCGATGCTAGTCCAGGTTTACACCTTTCATTCAGACTCGTAACTCTCTAGCAGATGGTTTAGTGTTGAAGAACTAATGTTAGCAAAATGTCAAAACTATTTTGCTAGACTCCCCAATTGTTCATACAGAATATTTTTTGAGAACTGGTTATCAAAATAGTATTAATGAATCATAGCATTCAGGTCTCTGATCACAAGGGCAGGGTTTTAGTTTCAATTTCTAAAGACAATCTGGCTTTGGTACCTTGGACCATAGCCAATTAGTTTCTATGAAAAAAAAAATCAAATTTTAGAAATGTCTCCCCAGATTCTTTAGCCAACAAGGACCTACCCAGAGAAGACAAAGGAATGTGGGACCATTTGGCAGGTTGCATTGTTAGTGGCTGCTATAACAATTTAATCATCCAAACAAATGTCATCAGATAGAGACTCTAAATCAAAGTATGTTATGCTGACATTCACAAACACAGAGAGAAAACCATTTCAGAGAGTCCACAAATTATCAGAATTTAGAGGCAAAGGTGAGAGTGAAAGGAATAGCATGCTTCTCTTTGTACACACACATATGCACTGAATAGGCGAGGTGAATGAGTGAATTAATGAATGAGTAGATGTGGCCCTCCTGTTAGGATGTAGTAATACTTTCAGCATGCTACAGAAAGTCTGAATTACATTTATAAAGCAAGAATGAATTTACCTGCATCTAGATCAAAATAGATTTAAGCATTAATTGATTACCTAATTCTTATTAGGATCTATTATCTTTTCAACATAAATTTGTCTTTTGCTATTCAAGACCATCTTTTGAAGTAAGAAATTAAGAGCTCTGTTTTGTAGACATTCAATCACAAATGTCTGAGAGGTTTCTCTATAGTTTCCCAATGGTTGGTTCAGAATTAGCCTTCCTAACCCCCAAATCCTATTCCTTTTCTTTTATATTACATTTATTCCATTAATGATCTCTACCTAAGTGTAACCAGACTACACTCCTAAAAAAAAGACAACTAGCCAAGTCCATGACAACATGAGACATTCAAATTGCATAAACATGTACAATTATTAATAAAAGAGTTAAAAATGTTTGAGGAGTGGAGAATGTTAACTACTACCCTATTTGATTCTTACATATTATGGGATTATGAAGCTGTACCCCATAATTTTGTAGAATTAAATTTTTAAACCAAATTTAAAAAGACCTACAAGTAGGTGGACATTTTGAGGTAGTACCCCTTCTTTCAAAATTTATGCAAGTCTAAAGGCTATACATACTCTTACCCTCACATGTCTTCCTTTGTAAATTCCTTATAACACCAACTCTGATATTACAGACAAAGTTACCTGAAAGCACTGAGATTTTTCTATCACCTCTCCACAAGTCCTGCCCAAAAGCCCAACAAAAAGCATGAAGATGTGCTAACTCAGGAGTCTAGTCACCTCAAGACAGCACTGAAATCACTGATAGAAAGATTCATGTGTAGCACCTAAGAGATTAGGCCAGATCAGAATTGAATGAACACCTGATCTATTTGAGAGTTAAAAAGAGAAGTCATATTCATATTATGTCAAGCCATTAGAAACTTCTCATACAGCAACCCTATATATGAGTCTCATTTGTATGTCACTAGAGAACTGTCATGTTGGATGGCAGCATTGTTCTCCTACGTAAGTGACTGTTTAACTAACAGCCCTCAATTCCAAGTCCTAACTTACTTTTCTCTTTGTCTTTGGTGATTTACCATGGTTTTATTTTCATATTTGTTCATTATCAATTGCATTGCTGAAGACTGTCCATATTTCTTTAATGTTGTGACAGGAATTCTTTGCTGAAGCTAAAAAAAAAACAAACAAGAATGAAACAAGCTAAGAGAATAACACTGTATTACATTTTTTCTTTTAAAATATGTTACAAAACAGCTTTCAGTTTAAAAAATTTTGACAGTGTATATTCAATTTTTCAACTAACAGATGCACGTACATAAAATTATACAGTTGAAATTCAGTGTCAGGGGCTTTAGTCATTTAATTTGGGCAAACTCGAGGCTTTGGTTCATAATATTGCTCTAGAAATATCCCTATTTACTAATGAGAGAAGGGCAAGTCTGTGAAATGATAATGTGGAAGTATTTGTTGCATTTTAAAATGGTAGTTTCTGAGAATATATTAAGAAAGTCACTATAATTTATTTTAAATGTTATTTTTTACAAAGAAATTAAATCATAAGAAGATTGAATGCACCGTATATGACAACTTAGTGTAAGAAGAAATCAAGTCATGTCTTAGGACTTCATTTTTAATTAATAATGTGTTCACTAATTAAGAAATATGAAGACTATTAGCAGCTACCCAGTGTAAGAATATGCAAGCATTTATGGGAAGCATTTACAAGGTTTGCTTCATATTCTTATTAAAGGTTTTGACAAACACAAAGACTAAGGAGACTAAGTAACCTTGAAAAAAAGTAAGATATATGATTTTAGCAAAGATAATCCAGTAGGGAAATGGTTTTAAATTGTGAAGTCTAGCTTGAAAGTAGTCTGTGGCAATCCTACTTAAAGAACCATTCTAGAAATGTAAATCAGCTATATCAGAAGGCACGCTGTTTGATTCAGCTACATTTTTTTCTTTTAATTATAAGAAATTCTCAATAAAGGAAGCAGTGTGTTAATTTATATTCTGGGGTAAGCTCCCTAGTGATGATGGACTAGTAACAAACTGTTAGGTATTGTCACCAGCTGACTACCCACATTTGTGTGGCATTTGTCTTTTTAAAAGATGATTTAATGCATCACCACTGTTAAATATTTGTTTCTAATCAAGATTTTAAAATTGCTCATGAATAATATTGAGGCTTTAAAGCACAGAATTCATTTTTTCTAATCAATCATATTTCCACATAAATATTACTTGTAATAGAAAAATGAAATTTAGGAAATAAACATAAAATTTGTCATCTACTAGTTGTACTATCTTCAGTGATCTTTCTGTAACTGATAGAGGGAAGTTGATATTATTGTGGATTCAGCCATTTCCTACCTAAGATTACAGTCAAGGAGTGCTGATCACTTTCCACCCAGGGTTGTGGGGTATAAACTTTTGGGCACCACCACCTTTTTATCAGGTTAGATTTTGTTGCTTATCAGATAGCACTAAAGCGAATGTTATCCAAAATATATATGTCTACAGGTAGAACCAAATATAGGTCTAAAATATATGTCTTTCAAGATAGTGTAAGTGGGGAAACACAAGCTATCTGCTGGGTTAGAATTTAGTTAAGATAATTGAATATGCACCTCGGAAGCCAAATATTTCTCACACTTTCTCATCTTTTAAATTTATTTTTATTAGTACATGTTTGCAGATCATAATGGTTACAATTCATCATGGCAAGTCAGTACACAGAATATCAGATATATCATTTGTATAATAACTAAGACACTTCCAAAGATAGCAGTTTGGGAGAATCAGTTTCCTTCCACATGCAACAGTAAATAAGAACCTAGATCAGACGCCCAGCATTTTACCTTCATTCTCTGAACTCCAGACTTGACTGATGCCTGAAAGTAAGTTACTTAGTTTTTTTCTGCTTTGTTTACCAATCTGTAAAACAGAGATGATCACAGCACTTTCCTTCAGAGTAAAAATTATATCCAATAACTGAATAAAGAACTTAACACAATATTGGTAAGCACTCAACAGAAGTTGTTTTTACTATTAGAGATGGTAATTCCACCTAAACTAGGAGGCTTAATTCTACAAATATGTCAGGTTGACTAGGATTTTAGGGTCCTAAGTAGCACCAGGCTTATTAATTTTAGGGATGTATGAACTTTAAGGAATTTGTTTTTGCTCCAAATAAAACATGACCACTTAGGAATACTGTTATTACATATAAATTTTTCAATGTGTAACTTTATGTGTTTACTTACTGCATATTAATTATTTAGACTAGTGAATTTCATTTTGGCAATCTGTACATGTAACATACTCTGATCACTTCTTCCACTCCTTACTCTCCCATAATGTAGAATTTTAAAAATAAAATTTACATTATTCTGACAGAGTAATGGTGTTGTTTATTATTCATTAAATAACTGGCTGTATTAGATATTTTTAAAGAAAAATATACTTTATTTTTGGCTTTGGAGCTTTTGTTTAAGACAGAGCTCTATCAGAAACAATGGCTTTGGAATAAGACATTTTATTCCAGGAAAGGTGGTTCTGAATATTCAGTAGGGCTCCAGGCTAGTGATTTTGTGGTTAGGTTTCTTGTCTTCCACAAAGCCCTTGACAAAGGTCACAAACAATTTGCTCATTCCTCTTATTAAAATAAAGATGGAGAGCCGTGATGATAACTCTGCCCAGCAGCTAACTTCATCATCTGTAGCAGTTTCAACATATGCTTGTGAGATAATGAAAAATATACCATTAAATACAGTGGCAGATTGAATCTTGTTTCAGGGTAAATATAGTAAGTCATTTTTTTCCCTCCTCATTTCCTCAGAACCTGTTTAGCATTAGACTGTTAATATCATCACTGATACATGACAAAACCATTGCATAATATACTGCATTTCAGACCAGCCCCTACATAAAAGTGAGCAACAGAAAATTATGAACATTAATCCAGCATTCAAAATAATGAAGTGCTTTAAGCCAACCCTCTTCAAAAGCCTTCCACTTGTACAGTTTTGTAGGAACAAATGGTTTTATAAATCTGACATGCTTTTCTGGTCTCACTTAATATTATGAAAATGCCATTTTTTTGAGTCAATATGGAAAGTTTTTAAGGATCTACTCTGTAAATAAAAAGAAAAAATATACAACTTTTATGATATAATCTTTTCTAATAAGCAAGTTTTTATTCTAAAAAAATTAAGTTTGTCGATAATGAGAAGGGGAACTTTTTATATTCTAGTCTTTAAGAAATAGGAAAAGACACATAATGACTTTTAGCAACCCACCTTCCATCATGGTTAAATGTTTACTTGGGGAAATTGTAGCTACTCAAAAAATTATTCATCCAATAACAGTTTTCATTCCCAGGGGTTAAAAACATTTAACCATTAACTTGAAAGAAAAATCATGTAAGTTAATAATCATTACATGTGTTTCTATTGAGGAATATATCTCAGGAAAATCTTTCTTCACACAAACAATTCCCAAACTATTAGATTAAAATATGATTTAAGAATAAAATCTTTTATTCATTTTATTAAAATGAAAACTGAATTAGTGACTCGAATTTTATTGAAATTACCCTTCAGTTGGTCACACAAGGGAAATCTGGATCTTTGCTGTTTTTCTTTCATGGGTTTGTGTCCCCAGCCTGTGACCCTCACTGTCGGGCTGAATGTGCTATCTATCTCCCTGAAGTTGCTTCCCAAGCATAAAATTCACGTCTCTGAATTACTCACCTGTGCTTTGCTATCATATTCCCCTTCCATAAGTGATGTTAGGAAACACATGTCCCCTCTTCTGGCTCTCGTTTACAGAAGCAATAAATGGAACAGCTGCAGCCACCACTTCAGGATCTCATTAAAACAGGGAAGTGCAGATGCTATGGGTTATTTTTTATTTTATTTTTTTATGCCCAACAATACAAGCAACTGTGTAGAGCACATATGTTCATTTTCTTTTCTCTGACAAAGACCACAGAGAATTTGGGGATTCAACAAGCATGAGATGTGGGGACATTGTATGGTTTTTAGTGTTATTTGAAGTCAAATGTTTTTAGAAGAAATAACAACATTTGTTTATTTTTTGTACTGGGAATTGAACTCAGGACCTTACACTTGCCAGCCAGGCACTGTGCCACTGACCTATATCCCAGATTCACAAAATACAAAATAACTTTGTGTGACACAGTCTAAGATTTAAGGTCCTCTTTTGTTTAAAGTTTGAAATGCATTATCTCTATATATCTATTCCAACTCTACTTTGGAACACACATATGCAATTTTTATAAAGAGTATCTTCTATGTGCTTATTTCATATTTCCATTTATATTTGTGTGTGGGAGATATATTAAAGTTATAAAGCAAAAGAAACACTTGTTAATATCTCTTCTACTTAAGAATAACATTATTAAAAATTATTGATCTTGCTTTAAAAAATGTTTTACTCTAGTTTGTTCAAAAATATCTTCTAATTGCCTGATGATTTCTGTATTATGGGTTATTTGGAAGTACATTTTATGGTTTCCTAATACTGGAAATTTTCTAATATATTTTGTTACTGATTTCCATTTTAACTCCATTATGTTCAGAGAATATGCTTTGTTCAATTTTAAAACTCTTGAATCTACTCATTTGATGGTCCAGAATTTTCTCTATTTTAGTAACTACACCTGCTGCACTGTGGATTCTGCTGTTTTCGGTATTCTATAAATTACAATGAGGTAAAGTTCACTGTTAGTGTTATGCAAATATTCTATACCCTTACTGATATTCTTCCTACTTGTTTTGTTGGTTACTGAGAGCAAGACATTGAACTCATGTCAGAATTGAAGGTTTATCTGTTTAAATTCCATCAGTTTTTGCATCAAGTATTTTGAAAGGATGTTATTAGGTATATAAAACTTTTACAGTTAGTCTTTCTTGTTGGCTAATTGATCTTTTATCACTGTGACATGACCCTCTTTTTCCCTGATAACAAATTTTGATTATCCAGTAAATAGCATACTCACATATTTTTTTTCTTCTTTGGTGGTCTCTTGCTTGTTCTGTTTTTTACTCTTCCATGTACATTTTAAAATTATTTTATCCAGATTTTCAAAAGTTTCTTTTAAAGTTTTAATTAAAATTCCTTTAAAACTTTAGATCAACTTGTGAAACCAGGAACAAAAACCTGATAAACTTTATCAACCTAAAGTAAATAGTAAAAACCATGGTAACAGTGAAAGATTAAAAGCCTTACTTATAAAACTAGGAAATAGAAAAATGATAATTTTTATTAATTCAACATTGTCCTAAAGGACTGAAGCCTGCTCTAGAAGACATGAAAGCTCAATGTAAAATACACGAATAGGACAAAATGTTACAGTATCAGTAAAAAATAATGAGCGAGTCCCGAACTCTACATCATGTTGGAACTTTGGGCGCTGGAGAACAGGCGGCCTATTGGCCACCCTCGTAAGCAGCTGGGTCCCTGCCAGCTGGGGCTAAGAATCAGACATTGATCCATCCCCCCTACCCCCTTAGCAAGTAGGCACCAGTGGTCTGAGTATCTTTTTGGAGGATGAATGTATATAGTGTGGCAAGTAAGGGGGATTTCCTTCTACCATCTCTTTGAAGGCAAATATTTCTATCACTGTTTTGCTCAGTCTTGATTAATGGTACTGCTTTATTCAATATTCTATTTTTAGAAGTTATATATTTCCTTCCATTTTCTTCTACTTGATTCAAAGAACAGCTAATGTGAACAAAATGGGCTGTACTATTGAGCCCATTGCTTGTGTCTTGGTGACCTGCTCTGCGGTTCTGTGGTAGTTTTATTGCAGTGCAGTCACATGGGTTTGTTCTGCCATGGTCTGCTGTATTTTGCTACCTTCAAAAAAATAAAAATAAATAAAAAATCAAGTAATTGAAAATACCTCCAAAAATCTCCCAACTCCACCAAAGCTGATCCATGGATCATGGATGAGGAAAAATTCAAAAACAATGCAACGGAATCATATAAGGTGATTGAAAGTACATAACAACAACAAAACAAGTCAGTAAGGTACTGAGTAACCTGAAACAGTATATAACTAAGCAGATAATGGACTTAAAAAGTAAAAAGAAGAAAAGAAAGTGCTCTAGAGGAAACGTGGCTGCATGTATGTTTAAGTGTGTAGGATTGAAAACCATGTTGCTAAGTTGTTACTGGATCATTGAACTTCTTTGTAGACTCACTGTTTGAATGTCCACTTTGTATGCTTTAATTTTGTAACTTTAACAACTAGGTCTAAGAAGAAAATATGTAATTTATCAACTAGTGATTTCTTACTGCTTTTTTTTTGAAATTCTGTATTGTTTCTACCCCTTTTTCTATTGCTTTTTTTTCTCTTTAAATAAAAATTAAAAAATGCATAATTGCTATTGTAAAAAAGAGAGGAAAGAGTAAGTGCTATAAAAGATATAACTGCATGAATATTCAAGTGTATAGGATTGATAACAATACTTCTAAGTTCTTGTTGGATTTCAGATCTGTTTGCAGTCTCACTGCTTGAGTGTCTACTTTGTATTCTCTGATTTTGTAACTTGAACAACTATTTCCAAAAGGACAATATGTAATTTATCAACCAGTGATCTCTTACTGTTTATCATTTTTTTAATTCTGTAATATTTCTACCTTTTTTCTGTTTTTTTCTCTTTAAAAAAATTTTTTAAAAAATAATATGTGTAGGTTTAAGTCTAAAATATGGTGAGGAAAATTTTCAAAAAGAAATTTGAAAATCTAAAGAAAGAAATGAAATGATGGGTAAAATTATACAATTATATAATTAATACATAATTATATAATTAATATATAATACAATTATAAAAAATGCATTGAAATATAAATTCTTATTATTGATGAGGATGTATGTAAAACAAATTCTTGTATCTTATACTGATTAAATATGGTAAATCTACTCTGAAAATGTTTTATCGAACTTAGTAGAGTTGGTAAACCTATAATAAATTCTCCCCAGTACACTAAAGCAAATAAGACATATATTGAAGACTATTCATTTTCAAAACTGTGTGGTTGGCAAATATCCAAAATGGCTCCAAAATTTCCACCTCCTGGTATAATACCTTGTATGATGTCCTCACCTTGAATGTGAACAAGACTTGTAAATATGATGACAATTCACTCCATGTAAATGTTATTATGTAGCAGAAAGGATTTGCAGAACTAAGTAAAGTCTCTGATTAGTTGGTTTTGAGTTAATCAAAAGAAGTATCATTCTTGGTGGGTCTTAGAAGAGATTCACCATTGAAAATATTTCTTTTGCTAATACTAACTAGACCAGACTTCTGTGATGTAGATTGCTTCTCATGGAAGGAAATGGTCCCCAGCCCCTGAAGCTAAGAAAGGCTCCCAGGTGCAGGCAGTAAGAAAGCAAGGCCCTTACAGTTATATAAAGACATGAATTCCACCAAGCATGAGACAGTGAAAGCAGCCTGAGCCTCACAGGAGACTGTAATCCTAACACTTTTATTTTATCTTTTTAAGACCTGCAGCAAAGAAATCCAGCTAGCCCTGCAGTCAGTTCCTCGTTCCCAAACTATCAAACTCTGAGATAACAAATTTGTATTGTTTTCACTTTGTAAGTTTATTATGAGCAGTAGAGAATTAATACAGTTTATATTTTTTTAAAAACTAGAAGTAACTCAAATTACTGTGAGTGCCAAAATGAATTAATAAGGCATTTCATTAAAAGCATACAGTGACACAGTAAAAATTTGAAGCAGGAGGACTGCAAGTTCAAGGCCAATCTGGGCAATTTAGCAACTTAGTGAGACTGTCTCAAAATTAAAAACAGGGTCGGGGGCTGACAATATAGCTCAGTGTGAAGGCAAATCCTCAGTACTGAAAAGAAAGAAAAAAAAACTACAATGATACAATAAACATAAGCCATACCAAAATTAAATATTAGCTATTTAGCTGGATGTATCTTTAAAATCTGTTGAAGAAAACCATGCAAATCACAAAAATATATACAGTATGATTGTATTTATATAATTATTAAAATAGGAAAAATTGAATAATTTATAATTTAAGAACATAAATAAATGAGGCACTTGCATAAACACAACAGGACACAGATTACTGCTAGGAGAGGAAGTCATTTGAAAGGGCTATAAAATATGACTTCAAAGATATGAGCCTAAATCTTAGCTCAGTGTTGAATAAATGAGCATTCATTTCATCACTTAAAACCCTGCCTAAGTTATATACATTCTTTTATATAGACACATTTCTCCACAAAAAGTGCCTAAATTTTTGAAAGTTATTCTGTCTTCCTATATTACACATTGAGAAATAAATTCATCAAGTGGAAAAGAATTATGTAAGGCTTTCGATGTGCATTTAAATACAGCAGCAACTGCAATAGCAATCGTTTCACCTTAATTAGTGATGGCAGTTGCGGCAGATTAACGAACTGAGCCAGGAGACTAGTGACCCAAGTGTCATCTTTCTTCTGCTTTGCATGTTCAATATGTGTTGGGCTGGGAAAGCAAGTCCAAGAGAAAACCCAAGAAGAGAGAAAGAGAAGAGACAGAGAGAATATTATGAAAGAGAAAAAAATTAAATATGCTCTATATTTCTATAGAAAGTGAATAAAGAACCAGTGTTTAACTGACAGCATGACTGGATTAATCACTGATACAGCTGAAACATTCATAATATTTCAGTTTTCCATATACATCTTGAGCGAAGTGTTGACGTTCTCTTGAATCAGAGGATTGACCTTAGTGAGAACACTGAGAATCTCCATCAAACTTATATTTGTGAATCTTCTCAATAAAATATTGAAAGGTAAGGCATTGCCCTTTCCACAATCCTATAAATCTAGCTGTACTTCTTCAAGGCCTATTCTGAACATGCATAATGCAAATTCTCTGACCTCTGCCCCTGACAGGAAAACATTCTGCGATAAGACTTTAGATAGACAATCCCATGTCTTTTGCTTTCTCGTTTCTTATAACAAAACAATGCTAAATCAGATTTCCCAAAGCTTAGTCACTAAGAAAACTTGTATATTCACAAATTGCTAGACAGTTTTAACACTTTCCATTTTGCAAACTAATTCTAGCCTAAAACTAGGAAAATGTGTATAACCAGGGTGGAATTATATGACAGTTATTGCTGTCACTTTAAAATAATAACAAATTATTTATTATACAGATATATAGCGCTAAACCCCATTTTATATACAATAATCATGTTAATAACAGCTCAAATAAGAAATTTAGGAAAGAATTATCACTAACACTAAGGAAAAAATAACTGATCAATTTTCCTCTTTTCACTATAAAAACTTTTGTAGCTACTGGGTGTGGGTTTAAAGGAAACTATTTTCACTTACTGAATTCCAACCTAATATTAAAATGCTATATCATCCACCTTCATTTTGATTCCTATCAACCTACCCCAATAAAAGCAAAATTTACTTGTTCTGGACTAACGAAGAATTTTAGAAATGAGAAGATATCCAAGATATATGATTCCATCCAACAGTAAAAGTATATTTCATATGGTTGATAAACAAAATTTCTTTTGGAATTAAATACTAAAATGTGGAAGTGAATTTTCACTTAGATAATTACAGAAAGATTTATTAACTCCCTGAGTTTGAAAAGAATTCACTTTTAAGCAACTGAATTCTGGCACACACACACACATAACATAATTAAGTTAACTATCAAAGTGACAAGACCATGCAGAATGGAAATGATAAAGGAACAACATTTATAAATGTTGGCAATCAGATGTACACCAGGAAACCAAAAGCAATTTATGTAGGAGTTTGGCATCCTAGAAACACTATAAAATTCTATGACTAATTTCTCAATTGGTTTTATTATATGACTTAATCTCATTACTTCATATTTCACTATGTAAAAGAGGTCATTGGTGATATGTCAAGCTTCAAGATAACTATGAAATAAAAAGCTGGTCCTATATATGACAGAAGAACATACTACAAGTTTTAAATGGGAGAATATGAGATCAATCAGTTTTCTTCTCTTGTGTCCTTTTAACAATATAAGATTATTGACCTTTTTGTCATCCCAGCACTATGTCTCCTAATCCAATTACTTTGAAACTCATTCATAAATGTCACCATCTTGCACCTGCTATATTGTCTCTCAGTCCAATAGTTTTCTTCTTATCAAATATATCTATCTGTCAGCACCTTAGGCCTTCAGATGAATTCTTCTATTTGTTTCTTTTTTATAGGTAGATGTTTGTAGTACATTGTCTTAGTTACGATCTTATTGCTGGGAGAAAATACCCAATACTGACCCATCAAAGAAGAAAAGGTTATTCTGCCTTATAGTTTGTAAAGGTTTTGACTGAAAGTCAGCTGGCCCCAAAGCAGGCAAATGGCAGAGGGGTATGGCAGTGGAAAGCACAGTGTGTCAGGGACAAAGTAAGGGTTATATCTATATCTATATACATTTATCTCCAGGCAACTCCCATAGTGACCTACCTCTTCCCACCAGGCTTCAAGGGGAAAGAACATCACACCCAGTTACAAATTCATGATAAATCCAATGGATTAGTAATGAGTATCACACACCATCCATGGTCTAGTCACCTCCCAAAGCCCCACCTATGAGCTCATGAGGCTTAGGGATCCATAGATATAAACCATATCATGCATGATTTTTATATTCTTCTGTTTAAAAATATATCTGACATAATAATATTTTACCTGATGGCTTTCATATACATTATAACATTTCATTCTCAATACAAAGTAGTAAGGTTATTATATAGATTGCTAACCTCTATAGAAGAAAAGAAAGAGCCCAGAAAGGTTAAATAATCTGTCCAAGATCAAAGTTATGTGACTAAATGAAGAATGGAAATCAAGCTTCGTCTCACAGTTCCAATGTGACTTCTGAATTCAACCTCACCTCCTTAGCTACATTAGCTAGACCCTACTCAGTGCTTCAAATTCTTGTCACTCTCTACTCTCACACATATTTCTACACAAAAATGTTTACAAGGTTTCATGCAAATTGCTCCTGATGTAATACTACCAGTGACTTCAAACTCCAAAGTCTTTGTACTAACTGCCTTCCTGGGGGCATTTAGGCATGATTAGAACAGACATGGAAATAATCTGCACCTGATAGAACAGGTTTCTGGTACTTCTGCCAGCATGAATTCTATAAACTTAAAAATCTCTTTCCTTTTCATATTCAAGAAAAGCATATCCACCATTGTCTCTGAATATGTTGCTTTACTATATTATTCATTAATACCTGAAGCATTTAGCCCAAAAAATATAACACTGGGTTCTATAAACACATCCCTTACTTTTTTACTGTAAGTTTTTACTGTAGTGACTAGCAGCCAGCTATGCATTTCAGTACTTTCACCTGAGGGATCCAGGAAGCAATCCTTGTATTTACCCACTTTGTAAGATGAAAGGTAAGGTGTGTGTATGCATACAGAAATGCCTCAATTGAATTTTTACCAACATTTATACTCTAGGAGGCTTTGTGTATATTTACCTGAACATCACAGAGGGTATAATATACCCATATCACCCTAGGATTTTTTTTAAGTTTTCTTTTGATTTTTATGGTGGCCCAAAGAAGAACAATGGCATGTGAAAAATCAGATTTGCAAGTTCTGGAGGTCAAAGGTAAATCATCAGATTAGTCATGCATGATGTTAAAGATAACCCATTTTGGTAAAATACATGTTTTCATAACAAAAGAGTGTTGTGGATGCATGATGATTATGATGATGATGATGATGATGATGATGATGATGATGATTATAGTGATGATGACTTTGATGTTGGTTGGTCATGTGAGCCAAAGCTCTGTGACAGTGAAATGCATCAAGAATTGAATGATATGGAGCCAGGAAATGCACACTTCTCTGATTCAGATAATGAAGAAAATGGCAATGTGAGTACATATTAGACTAGTCAAAATGTTGCAAAATGGTCACACAACTTAATGGGATGATTCAATGTTAGAACTAGGTTTGAAAATATAATGAGAGTCTTGGCAGGAGTGAAAGGTATTGGACAGAATTCCAGCACTGTCATTCAGGGTTGGAAATTATAACACACAAAATACTACAAGATACAGTGAAATACACAAAGACTGAAATACAAGTAAAACATTCTGTATGCATAAATAGCCATATTCAAAAATGTATATATTATAACACCTTGTTAGCTGAAATGAAGGCATTCTTAGGCTTGCTATACTTAAAAGGGATTTCTCATTACAATCATAGGAATGGAAAACACTTATGGAAGAGTGATGAGTCAAAATAAGGCATAAAAATTATGCCCTCATAAATGTGAAGACTTACTATACTTTCAACTTAGAAATATATCCTAGAACTCATCAGGTCCTTATTCTATAGTAACAAACTGAATGATGTTGTGAACAGATTTGTTGCTCCCATCCCCCAAACTAATCAGAATATGATATTCAACAATTGGTTTACCAGTTTCCAATTGATGTTATATGAGCTAATAGAACACAAGTTGACCAATGCAGGAACTATACATAGGAATACATCAGAAATTCCAAATGAAATGTAATTTCAAAACAGAGAATTGTATAGTAAAATCTTTGGATTTCAGAAACATAAAACATTAGCCTTGTGTACAGCAAAGAAAAACAAAACAAACTGGTACTACTGATGTCAACATTTCACCATTATGGAAATATTGATATGGAAACCTTGACAAAAGCCTGAGATGGAAAATTTCAACAACAAAACTGAATGTGGAATAGATGTTGATAAGTTATGCAGCACCTATAATGTCTCTTGAAACACTGGTCAATTATTGTGATTTACTTGATCCTAATCACATATGGCATAAATAGTTTGACAATTTACAAAGAAGATCACAAGTGCAAAATACCAAAAAGAAATTTTCTTATAGGATTAGGACTGGAGCTGATAAGAGATCATTTAAAGCAGAATAAAACCAAAATGTTTCTGCCCAGGGAACAATTCAAAAAAAATCATGGACACACTGGTAAATTGACAGGTGCATAGGCAGGCACAGCATCACAAAGGCCTACTACACCAACAGGAAAACAAAAAAGATGTCAGCTGTGCCCTATAAGAAACGACAATAAAACAAAACATGTCCTATCAGTGTAAGCAATACTTGGGTATGGAACATGCAGTTTTCATGTGTGGAGACTGCCTTGGGTGTGACAATTGAGGCAAAGATTATTTTTGTTACGGAGTCTAATTGACATTTTCATTGTAGTTCACATGGATTTTTACTTCTGATACTATCTCTTAGATTTTTGTAAGCAAGTACACAGCTGACGTGAAAATCTTGATGTGCATTCTAAGCACTCATTACATATGAGTGCACCTTTCACAACATAGTAAGAAACTCCTCACAAAACAGGAAGAGAGGTGACAAAAATGGCCTGTCACATAGGAAAAGAAAGTTAAGCACATGTGCTGTCAGCAAAAGTAAGATGTGTGAATAGACCATGTAGTTTTTATGTGTGACACTGCCTTGGGTATGATAGTTGAAGCAAAGATTATTTCTGTGATAGACTTTTGCTTGTGTTAACATTGTAGTTCACATAAGTTTTTATTTCTGATGTTATCTTTTAGGTTCTAAAGCAAGTACACAGCTGATATGGAAACCTTGACGTTTATTCTAAATTTGCAATACATAGTAAGAATTTAATACCTTATTTTTTGATATTTTACAATCCTGGTGGCTATACATTGCATAATCTAAGAACCACCTGACAAAACAGCAAGATCAGTCACATGTCAAGGATGTCCTACAAAAAGGTCAGGAAAGTAAAACACTTGTGCTGTCAATGTATACAATACGTGTGTATAAAACATGCTGCTGTCATGAGTGAAGACTACCTTAGGTGTGATTTTTGAAGTAAAGATTATTTTTTATAGAATTCTGTTGGCATTTTCACGTAGTTCACAAAGCAATTTATTTCTGTTGTTCTTTGTTAGACTTTGTACACCAAACACTAGTTGATGTTCAAAATACTGATTTTTTTTTTAATAAACACTCAATAAATGTTAAAACTACAATACTTTATTTTTGTGGTATTTTTTCCTGTTAAATATTCACTTTTTAATACAATAAAACTCATAAAATTAAAATTCATAATTCATCAATAGAAATAGTCTAAAAAATAAATTGTAAGTTTGACACACCCATGTTTTTGGCCCTTTATAATAAAAAATATGTCATGTTCCTTAGATTCATTATGATGGACTGAAAATTTCAATAAAATTTAACTTTACATTAAAGACATTATCAATTATTGTAATACATCAGACAAGGATCAGTTATGAAACCTCTCTAGGTAATTTAAATTAAGGAAAGTCAATACATATTGAATGATGGAAAAGCTGAGAAGCCAAGAGGGAATAGTGAAGGAACCCCAAGATTAGCAATTGTAAGAAGGCACTGCCACTGAAGTAATAAAGGGAAAACATCTTGTCAGAAACTAGAAACCAGGATTTCCTGTAAGAAATTAGAAGCTGGCATAACTAAAACCAAAAGGAAAGCAGCCAGTACTGTAAGACAGGACATAGAATGACCTAGTAGACAGGAAATACTGTTTTTCTCTTATTCTTCCTCTCTGTTCTCTTCAT
Organism: Hydrochoerus hydrochaeris; assembly: GCA_004027455.1. Classification (NCBI taxonomy): domain Eukaryota; kingdom Metazoa; phylum Chordata; class Mammalia; order Rodentia; family Hydrochaeridae; genus Hydrochoerus; species Hydrochoerus hydrochaeris. Next base: position 175,048 of record PVLA01002489.1, read on the forward strand.
TATTGTAATCCAAATAATGAAATTGTAATCCAAGTATTATAATCCTTTTTCTAACCTTCCTCACAATTCAGAAAGTTATATTTGTAATCCCACTGAGACATTTGTAGCTCCCACTGAGAATCCCAGCAAGTTAATTTCAATCTACCACCTCCAATGCAACCAACAGCAAAAGTAAAGACACCAAGACATATTCAAATTTAAGGGCAGTAAGGGGTCCTAAGTCTGATGCAAAGGAGAATATGTGGACAAAAGCCTTGATCCAAGGCCTCTCCCAGAACGTATTATCTTGTGAAGAAGGGGGTGGCTCAAGGATAAGTGACAGTGAGAATGGTGAGTAACTTGAACTGGCTAGCTAGTTGGGGAGAAAAGCATCTTTGCAATATGCAAGGAGATAAGCACAGAGACCAGTCTGCATAGCTTGGCTGGGCTAGCATATGAAAGAATTTAGGAGGCTGTTGTTTCAGCTTCTGATACGTAAACTTTTGTACCCTACGAACTCACAGCCTCTTACTTTGAGGCTTGTACCCAGTTAACATTCCTGGAGCTGAGTGGCTCTTCTATCCTGCTGCACTTGGATCTTTTATAGAGAGTATTATGCAAGAAAACAGCAGACTGTCAGACTGACTTTAAAGATTATATATCAGTACTTCAGCTTGCCTTATTTGCATTGCTTAGAGCCAACTGAAGACAGAAGGAAATAGCCAGCCCTGTATTTATTAGTATATTGATATAAGACTTGACTTAGCTAATGTTGCAGCAATTGTTCTGCATTCAAGAAGGGACGTTCATGTAGTCTTCTACACTTCTGCACCTCCATCCTCCATTGCAACTGCCATCTAACCTTGGGCTAAATATCTCTGGAAGTCAGTTAGTAATATAATTTGAAAAACACAGTTTTCAGGTAAATAGGCAAAACCAAATATTAGTACAACAATGACCACTCATTTCCCAACTTATAAAATAGAAATTGAGTGCTATAAACAGATGACTAAATTACGTTCAATTTACTTTTCTTCTAGGTAATGAAAATGATCTGCAAAACTCTAAGTAGCTAGCATATAACATTTAGTAAATAATGCAGTTGGTTAGTGAAAATAATGCTAAGTATAAAGAGTGTGCAATGTAAAAATCATCATATTTTTTCATTACACAGCTTAAGCAATATCATCACACAGAAATAAGTACTATGATCATACAACTTATTTGGATTACATAAATAAAGGCTTTACATATTTATTCTGCAAGCATTCATTTATGATATACTTTGCAACATGCAATTTGCTAGTCCCTTAGAAAAACAATAGTGCATGTGTTTGTGTGCATGTGTTTTTGTGTTTTTTTTTGAGTCAGGGTCCACTATGTAGTCCAAGTGTACCTTGATTTCCCTACACAGTACACACTGCCTACACTACCTTGCCATGATATCAGGGTAATTCTCTTGCCTCAGCCTCTGAGTAATGGGATTATAACCATTTTTTCAAGAGTCAGAGAGCAAATAAATTAGTAATAAAGCACAGGATACACAGGTTAACATAGATGTGAGTGTAAGTGGCCAGCAAATAAGGAAGCAACTAATTTTTCCAGGGTAAAGCACAAAAGGCTTCACATAAGGGAAATATATGAATCAAAGCAAATACTGTCTCCCTAAAGACTGTCCAGGCTTCTCTACCATATGCAGCAATGACAACTGCAACCATTGGTTATCTACCATGTTTGGAAATTGAATCTGATTGTACTTAAGAATCAATCATAATGCTGAGTCATCTGAGTTTTTCAAGAAAATGACTGAAAAAAATTCCTCACACTTCCATTCATTTGGTAATGCAGAAATGTACAAGAGACAAATACAATTTTAAATATCTTCACACAGTACATGCTACAACGTTACCATCTTTTCTTGTCATTCCCAGCATCCTTGAGGCAGGAGAGTAGGGATGGCCAGCTGGCTGGGCAAGTGGATAAGAGCACAGAACAGTTTGCAAGTCCTCCTCCTCAGACCAATCAGAAAGTGTTATCTTCAATTCTTCTGGTGCAAAATGAAGCAGGTTTTTGATTGGACAACCTAGATCTGACATCAACCTGAGGAACAGAGATATAAAAACAGCAGCCATTAACCTCATGACCACTGAACTTGCTTTCTTTAATGGCCTATTCTGACTGTGCCGAGTATACTTCTTTTACTACTTTAATCGGCCTCCACTCACTCTGCAGAGCATATTTATTTTGCTAATTTTAATAAATGTAAAATCTCACTAACTTTTGCATGTGTCTTGATAAATTCTTTGAGAAGAGCAAGAATCTAGGGGAAAAAAACCCCAGAACCTAGTAACACTATTCTTTTGTTATCCTGTATTTTTAAGTATACTACTAACTATATTACAGAAAAGTCTCTGTGATTTACTTTCTTTATTTTCCTTTACAACTGATGAATCATGCAGACCTCCAGTTTACATTGACATAGATTCCTTGCGGATCTGATCAAAGTTTTTCTTTGTTCACACAGATTTGGAAAAAAGGTTTACATAATGTTTTGTCTATTAGAAACTCTGTCTTTATCAAAAATAAGCCTCTATTTAGCCACTCCCTTTCTGGAAATCTCACTTCTTATGTAGAGCTTCTTACTACAAAGACAAGTTTATTTCTGCTTTCTTTCTTAGAACATTGATACTTATGACAGGAGTAGGTCCTCTTTTAGGATAAAAATTATTCTCAAGGTTTCAAGGTTCACTCAGATTTCGCAAGTCTCCCCAGTGTTGGGCATAGCCAGCAACTGCTGAACATGCATGTTGAATGTGCCTCTAATCCAAAGTTTTCATTGCATCCAATTTAAACAAGTATCCCAGAGTCAAGACTTTTGTCAAAAGAAAACAAAATTTTTTCCTCCTTTCAAGCAATCTTCTCAAGAACACCACAGTTAAGGCTTATTGATAACCATATTGTCCATGTATCTTTTGTAATAAGGAAAAAGGAATTGTAGTTGTTAACACAGATACCTGAAAACAAGGAATAATGCATTGTTTAACATGTGTTTGATTTCTCCTATTGCCTATAGCTGCTGTTCTGACTGAGACTTCCTCTATTTTGACCTTAAGCACTTCTTTGTCTAGAGCTAATAGTTCCCATGCTGTCACAATGCTTCCAAAGACAGAATCACATTCTAGTACTAGCTGAACAAAAAATGCAATGTTATAGTTCTCTGTTCTTCATGGGCTAATATTACACCTAGCTTCTTTTTCTCCTCTTTAAACGCAAGGAGAATCTTTCGACTGTCTTTTATCCACTGTCCACCCTTCAGAAATTGTATTAACTTCAAGATTTTTTTTTCAAAATTCAAATCTCATATTAATGCATATATGACTTGTCAGCAGCACTATCAGAAAAAAAAGTGATTTTGGAATATGTAGTAACACGAGCATAGAAAATTATTTGCTATCTGTTCTTGCCCACAGGATTAAATTCATAAACTTTGTGTTATTTATGATTATGGACAATGGAGAACACAATGAGAGTGTGTCATGTTAGTAGGTATAAAAAATGTCAATTTGTCCATTTACTGGTGACTTTTTATATGTCACACAGTTCCCTTATAATAAACTGCACTGTTATCCTAACATCTTCCACATGAAAATGCTTTGGTCTCCACTGAAGTTACAGCAACTACCATTTTCCCTTTCTTGGTCCAACTAATTGCTTCTGAAAACCATTTTTATTGTTGCCTGGCTCCAATATTTGGCCTCAGATTCTGAATTAAACAGAATCAAACAAATACAAATAGACTTACTGCTTAATAGGTTGTCTCTTCTTCCCAAATGGGATGGACCCACTGATCTTCCTCTTCCATTCCTATTCCTTAGATTGAGGAAACTAGACAAATGAAATGATGGTAAAAATCACAGATAAATAATTTCTATGTTTCTAATTCTCTTAATGGAGCTATTTTGTCTTATTTTTACTATTTGCTAATCCTATACTTTAGGAAATTCAGTAAGGACACAAAGGATAGTTTATTGTCATTGTGATCACCACTTATTAGTGTTAGATTTATTCATATAGATGAATAAAAGTTGCCTAAATAAATGTTTAGGGAATTTTACATACTTTTTCAAGATGCACAATTATCTGCTATGCTGACTTGCAGACTTAGAGGGAAAAGGATTAAAAATTATGTAAAATTTCTTCATAAGATTTGCAGTAAACTCCATTAAAAATGAAGGAAATGAAGTTTTTAATTCATACTCTAAAGAAATTATATAGATAATCACAGTGTTTACAAGTCACCTTAGTGACTTAAGATGACTTAGAGAAAATCTACTGTCTCAGAAAAAAAGTGCTGGAAATGTAGTTCGTTGTACAGGGCATGAGTTCACTCCCCAGTACTTCAAATAATAATTAATAATAATAATATTGACAATAATAAGTATAGAAAGGTTATTCATTCATTAATGCCTTATTACTTAAGAGTGTAGGATATAAAATATAGAAACATGAGGCTGAAAAATGATCAAGAGTTCTGCATAAGAAATACAGCTAGTAAAAAGGTGGAGTTTTTCTCTCCATAAAATATTAACAGATATGACTTATGAGCCAATAGAACAACAGAAACTTTCATTATAGGACATCAATATATTTAAAAAGTATTAGTGAAGATTTCCAAGGCCTTATACTTAGAAATTTTTAAAAAAATAGACTACCAATAATCTCTGATAAGAAGCTCTGAATCTATAGCCCAGAAATGAGAAGTACATTATGATTCATAAGAGAAAGTCTGCACTTGACCTCCATAAGAGGGGTCAAATCAAATCCTACTTAGAGCCCACACCATATTGAAGTGTCAAGAGTCTTTGATCTCAGAACCATGCTTCCCACTGCAATGGAAATGAATGCACAAATTTAGAGGGAATATGATGGCAACCTCTCTGTCAAGAAAGAAGTATCTATCAGCATAAAACTAGTTGCTATATTTTTAATATTAATGCTGTAGTCATTGTGTCAAATAGAACTTTTCACTGACAGAAGGGTTGTCATAATGTACACTCTTGTTTATAGGTATGTAAAGATAACATTATTGTGAATTAAAATCCATGCTTGCTACTATTGGTTTTGGTATGCTGTCTCCTTCAGAATACATTAGGTGCACCTACTACTACTACTACTATTTCAGACATTAAGCCAGAAACTGGTCTATGTGGTAGGATGTAGGATCTATAAACCTAGGCTGCATTTAAAAGGCCTGTATCACATAACATAATGTGCTTAAAATTATGTACTTCGCACTTTTTAAAGAACCTATTAAAGGAAACCTGGATCATGTTTTCACTGTTATTTCACCTCCATAGTGTGTGGAGTACAAAAGAGAAATTTTTGAGTGTGACTAATTCTAGGAAATAATTGTTACAAAGTACAGATACAAAATATCAAGAAGCCAAATTTTCATATTAAATCTTTAAAATATATTAATAAAACATTAGCAATTATCAAATTTTGACAAAAAGCCATAGCTTTTCAAGCTACATTTCACAAATCTCATGGGTCTAGACTACTAAAGCTATTGAAGGACTGTGAATTCCCATTGGAAAGAATGCTAAAACAAATATTCATGACCTAGCCATGATACAATTACAGCAGAATAGATTTTGATGTTTTAGTTCCTAAAGAAATGGGGAAGAAAGATTGTATAATAAATGGAAACAAGTATAGGGCTTATAATTGGCTTATTTACAAACAGAGATTATAAATGATGGTTTCTATATACTGGTAAGAAATACCCCAAATCTTGCTCTTTCAAGATGGTATAAAATGTAAACTGAAATGGAACTTGGGATTTATACAAAAAGTAATACAATAGTACAATGGAGAAAAAATTCTTTAAAAAATAATAAGTGGTGCTGCATGAATTATCTAGACAGGAAAAATAGCTGACCTGCTACCTCATAATACAAACAAAAACAAATTTCAGAGCTAGTGTCTTAATTTTCCATCACTGTAACAAATACCTAAGAAAATCAACTGAAAAGGAGGCAAAATTTATTTTGGTTCATGATTTCAGAGGTTTCGGTCTATGCTTTGCTTTGAGCCTGTGGTGAGGTAGAACATTATGATGAGGAGTGTCGGAGACCACTATGAAGTGGCTCTGAGCAGGATTTAAAATTAACTAACTGGCTTTCTATGTTTCTCTATGAATCTGTCCTAGGCCTCGGTCCCTTGCCTGGCGACAGGAGCTGATTCATAGTAAATGAACCTCAATGAATCACAGGTCCTGGCTGAGGCCTATAGTGGCCTGTGAGGCCAGAGATACCTCAGAAGGCAAGATAAGGCCACAGCTGCAGACAAGTGGCTCAAACATCAATTAAGCAGATGGAGACTGCAGGTACAGAAATTACTCCTACAGTCTTACTCCTACCACATCTTCATGATAAGATGGTTCTCCTAAATTGACATGATTCATTACTTGGAGACGTCTTGAAGTGACTCCCAAGGTCCTGCTCATTGCCTGTGCTTTCCTTAGTTTCCCTGCAGTTTGTTTTGGACCTAATAAAAATGGGCAGTTCAGAGAAGTCTTTGTCTTAGCCCTCAGCATCTGAAACTCAGCTAAAGGGTTTTGACCTTCCTGGAGCCCTAAAATCTTACCACTTGCATCATTTTATTTAAGCTTTTACTGTACACTCATTTGGGAGATTGGGGATCCAGGTCAGGACCCAATAAGGAGCAAATTGTAGAACAAAGCTACTTACTTCAGGGATATCAGAAAGGAAAGACAAGGAGTTAGGGTCCTAATATCCTTCAAGGGCAAGTCTCCAATGACATACTTCCTCCATCTCATCTCCCACCTCTAAAGTATCCATCATCTCCCAATATCTTCATCAGCTGAAGACAAAGCTTTCAACACTTGAGCTTTCAGGGCTATTTAAGATGCAAACAATAAAAATTGAGACTGTAATTCAGTGGCATTTAAAAGGTTTTGATCCCCAATACAGAAAACAAAACAAAAAAATTAATCCAATAAATTAAAGATTTAAGCATAAAATGTAAAAGAATAATAAAACATAGAACATTCTGGTGGCCACAGATTTGGCAATAATTTCCTTAAAAGTACATACATACACAAAACATTAGCTCTAAAATTTTAAAACTGAACAAGTTGCCCTAAAATAAAGTTCATATGTGGTGTCAAAAATCACCATTAAGATGCCTGGCATGTGCAAGGTCCTGAGTTCAATTCCTAATACCAAAATAAATATAAAAATAAATAAATCATTATAAATGGAGGGGGGAATCAACCAATATAAAAGGATACCTATTCTTATCTAGCTTTTTAAATATTCTTAAATATTATTAAAAACTAAGAAGACTCAACTCAGGAGAAAAATGAGCCATAGACTTGAGCAGCCATTTCCTAAGAGTATATACAATACCTAATAAACCTGTAAAAAGGTACACAACTTCAGTAATCATTAGAAACTTGTAAAATAAAACTAGCATGTAGTAACTCTACCACACACAGGAAAGGATAAAATAGAAAAATAAAAAGGAGATGGGACACCCAATTTGGAACAATCACTTGGAAGGTTGCTCAGCAATATTTATAAAAGTTGAACACCTTTATATTCTGATTCAGTAATTCCAGTTCTAAGTAAATATGAACACATCAAGAAGACACATTCTAAAATGTTCAATTATATTCAACTGGAAATATGTAACTAAAAATGGCCATCAACAACAGAATGGATGAATGCATTGTAAAATATTTAGTCAATGGAGTATCAAATAAGAAGAGTATAATGAACTCTCAATTATATACAAGGTGCCTGAAATTGACTTATAGCAAATGTAAAAAAAAAAAAAAATTGACCAAAACAGAATGCATGTATTTTAAATCTGTTAGAAATGTAATGGCCGGGTAGATTGCTCAGTGCCACAGCACCTGCCTAGCAAGCTTGAGGTCTTCAGTTCCAGTTTTGGTTCAAAAAAACCCAAAAAATGTCTAATGATAGTCACTCTTTGGATATGGATGGCGACCTGTACCAGAAGGTGACAGAACTCTTGGATTGCAGGCAATATTCGGATTCTTTATCTAAATCCTACTTATTAGGTCTGCTCAGCTTATAAAATATGTTCCTATAGATACTCATGAAAATGTTACAGTAGAAACAAATAAAAGAATATTGGTAAACATGAACCAAACCTTTTATCGCAACCGAGGAGAGGAAAAGAAAGTCATTCCTTTCCACCCGCTTAGCCTGGTGCACACCGGCCCAAGGAAGAGGAGATCTCATTGGCTGCGACAGCACACTTCCGGGAGCAGTGCTTGGCCCTGCCCCTTCCGCTTGCTGCAAGCCAGCCTTCCCGCCTTCCCAACACCACTACATGTACTAATGTTTTCTGCCTCTTGGACTGTATTCCCCAAAACGGACTCTGTCACTGGTGTTCGGTTTAGTCTCTCTCTAGCTCTCAGCTTGCAGGACAGCTTCCTGCTCACCGCCGTCAACATGAACATCCGCAATGCCCGGCCAGACGACTTGATGAACATGCAGCACTGCAACCTCCTCTGCCTGCCCGAGAACTACCAGATGAAGTATTACTTCTACCACGGTCTCTCCTGGCCACAACTCTCCTACATTGCTGAGGATGAGGATGGAAAGGTCGTGGGCTACGTCCTGGCCAAAATGGAGGAGGACCCTGACGATGTCGCCCACGGGCACATCACCTCACTGGCCGTGAAGCGCTCACACCGGCGCCTTGGCCTGGCACAGAAGCTGATGGACCAGGCCTCACGGGCCATGGTGGAGAACTTCGGTGCCAGGTACGTGTCCCTGCACGTCAGGAAGAGTAACCGGGCGGCCTTGCACCTCTACTCTCACACCCTCAACTTCCAAGTCAATGAGGTGGAGCCCAGGTACTACGCAGACGGGGAAGATGCTTATGCAATGAGGCGGGATCTCTCACAAATGGCAGGTGAGCTGAGGCGGCAGCTGGAGCTGAAGAAGGGCGGGTATGTGGTACTGGGCTCCAGGGAAAACCAGGAGACCCACAACGGCATATTTCCTGATTCAGAGAAGTCCTGTCAGCAAGAGAGCCCAGCTGCCACAGATAGTGGCAGTGACACCAAGGAATCCAGTGAATCCACTGAAAGCACCGATGTCCAGGACAGCTCAGAAGACTTGGATTCCATCTCCTAAAGTCTGCTTGAGGTATAGTCTGTTTCTTGACCAGGGTCCTTCCTATCTTAAACCCTTGCACCCACCTTGTTTGCCCAGTCACCTCCTATCCTACCTCATTTGAGTCCTGCAAGGTTTTGCAGGAAACCATTTGGCGAGATAATTGGAGGAGAGTGTAGAATAGGTTGGGTGAGGACTAATTGCTCACTACTAGAAATTCATAGGACACTAACTTATGCGGAAAGTAGATTAGTGAAGGAAGCAAGCATGCTACAGTTACATTTTAGAGTAATCATCTGAAGAAATTTCTTCTAATTAAGGAATGAGAAAAGATAAAAAGTTATAAAATCACTATTTGCAACTCTTGATGTAATAATGGATCCAGCCAATAGTCATTGGTAGCAAATACTATAATGTGAAAGTTGTAGCACTTCATAACCATGGATCTGACTGACAACACTTGAAGTCACTTGTCAGTATTAACATCATTAAAAGTGGAGACAAATATTATGGGCCTCTTAATGTAACAGGAAGTATATACTATGATTTATGAAGTATTCTTGCCAAAAGAAAATTATGCATGTGTAAGAGATCTACCTACCATTTTTACCAAAAATGAAAAACATGTTTAACTGTACCATGATGCAATCAACCAAATTCAGAATGAGGGAATTTTCTACAGAACAAATGACCTAGTTTCTTCAACAAATAAGTACCATTAAAAAAAAGACAAGGAATTTTCTATTAAAACAAACTTTAAACATATTATCAACCAAATTAAATTGTTAAGAATATTGTTTGGATCATAATTGTTAAAAAGGTATAGACAGTTTTAAGAGAACAAGCCAAATTTGAATATGCACTGTATTAAAGAATTATTAATAGTTTTGTTAGATGTGCTAAATGATATTTGTATTATGCTGCATGTATTATCCTTTAGAGATGCATTCTAAAATAATTATGGTTAAAATAATAGATACCTCAAATTTGTTAAATTCTTCCAGCAAAAGAGAAAAGGGTTGGAAAAGAGAAAAAAGTAAGAATGGCAACACAACATTGTTGAAAGAGAAATGGGTACTTAAGGGGTTTTCTCTTTTGAATGTGTGACATTTAAAGTACCAAATAATTTATTGTATTTTCTAAACGCATTAATATCAAGAAGCCACTAAACAGTAGTTCTAAAAAACTGGTATCTTACGAACCAGCTCAACTATAGTAATATAATAACAGAACATTTTTTCTGTCAAAGAACTTTATATCATTTTAAGAATTTCAAGGGTCAGTGAGCTGTCAGTAATTTAGAATCTTTAACTTCTTATTCTAAACACCCTACCCTCTGTAAACAAAAGGAGATAACCCTCTCATGGTGAAGTCCAAGGTGAATAATGTATACTACATATAATTAAAATGAATGCAACTTGCTCAATTTACTTATTCATAAAAATTTTTATATGTCAGCCATTAGTTTTACAGCTGAGTATACAGCAGTGATCAAGGTAGACCATTGTTTATATCTTACAGAATTTAAGTATAAATGGATTATAATTTTTGCATTTTAATATTGAGACTCAGCCCACGCAGCATACTAAGCTCATTTGATTTTCATTCATTTATAGTTCCAGAAGTTAATAAAAGATGCACCAAGTTCTTGGGGATTAGAAAGAAATCTGTCCTTAAAGGAATTTTTGTCTCTCTTTTTTTAGCCTGAAAATTTATCAGTGACTCAGGCTACACCTTAAACTCTACATGAGCAAAAATTCACTTTTTTGTAATATTTGTAGGAGTTGATTCATCTGATTTAAAGTTAAAGTAAGGGCAGCAAAATTATCTATACAGGAAGATAAAATTAAACAAAACTTAATGCCTTGAGAGAGATGTTGTTAAATTGATATCTGTTTTATTTTTGCTTTGTGTTTTTGTGGTATCAGGTATTGAACCCAGGGCCTCATGCATACTAAGACAAGTACTGTATCACAAGGTTAGGCTTAAAGTTGTCTTCCTTCTGCCTCATCGTCCCAAGCAGCTGGAGCTACAGATGTGTACTTCCATGGCTGAAAAATTTATATGTTTTGAAAACCCTGGAGGGCTCTATCAATATTTTTGGGTGGGGGAGTACTGGGAATTGAACTCAGGGCCTCACACTTTTCAAGCAGGGTACTGTGTTAGGTGAGCTACACTCCCCAAGCAATACTATTTTCTTTAAATCAACAGACTATTGAAAAAACTCACCAACTTTTCAATTCCCATATAGGACTTACACCATACATACGTACTGATCTCATTTTCAGATTGTTTTTCTTCAGTGTTAAACTAGCCAAAAGCAGAGTTAATAAGAGACTGTTTTAAAGCCATGTAGATGCATATGAAATTTGATAAATTCAAAAGCACTTAGCATCTGCTATGAGAAACAAAAATAACTGCCATTCTGGTAGAAGAAAAATAATAAATAAAAATAAATGACTGTGGCAGTTATCTCTGTAGAAATTCAAACTTTAAAAATTATTTGTTTCTTTTTATTACTGTACTTGTCCTTTATTTCTAAGTTGAAGATGTTTCCTTCTTTCACTTTCTTCCCAAATTGATGTCTCATGAGATATTTTCAGTGGTCCCCCGATCTAATCTTTGGTCTTCAATCTTCATTTCTCAATCTTCTCTAGCCAAAGGCCTTTTAGGCATTCTCTACCATATTTGGGCCATTTTGGTGGCAGAGTATTTTAATCTGCAGTAACTGCTTTAAAAAATAACCTTAAAATCTCAATAATTTCACACTTTAAAATTTACTTCTCACAGAGTGGGTCAGCATTGTGGGGGGCTTGTGGATCAGAGAGGAAGATGAGGCTCTACTCAAAGTTATGCAGGGCTCCATCTAGGACAGGTGTTTGTGAGTTTTGTTCTGTAGCCCCTTTGGCAATCTAATGGAACCTAGGGACATCTCAGAAAAATTTTTTCTGAAGACATAAAAATCATACAGGATTATTACAGCAATTTTATTGAAATACAGTTATCAAAGTTTTTTAAATATCTTACAGTAATATATGTACTTTATTAATATATGAAATTTAGAAATCTAGTAATGGATCTAATGGTTATAATTATTTCCAAGTAATAAATAAATGATATTTAAGATCATTTACTGAGAATAAATGATATTTAATATATCTCCTATAGTTGTAGTAGGATATGAACATATTCTGATTTTTCTTAGTAACAAAGTCACAACTATTGCTAATACTAGTGTGCATTAGTGCTTACATTCATAATTTAAAGAAATGTTGAATTTCAATTTCTAATTTAGTGACTGCTGTTTTTTAGAATCATGTGTCTCTTACTGCCTCATATACATTCAGTATGAGATTAAAAAAAAAAAGAGAGAGTGCAAATAGAATGTTATATAGGTCCTAACTCAGGGAAGCCAGGACCTGTTAGATAGGCTTGTGCCCAGGAGGGAAAGGAAGTTCTGGCAATCACACGGCGTAGTTCCCGCCACAACGGGAAACATCCTTGTGATGTTCTTCACCTGGGAAGCTCTGCCTCCATGTTCACTGAGGAGCATGGGGTCTTTTGTTTCCGCTTTAGGACAGTGGTGGCAAACCTGTGGAACACATGCTACAGCAGCCTATTTGTATCTTTGAAAGCACTAAGAGGTTCACCATCATTGCTCTGGGATATGACCCAAGGAACTCTGGGAAGCTATCCAAAATTGCAAGAATACATGACATACATTTCCTCGGGTCATATACAAACTTGAGCGTAGATAATTATGTAATCCTGCTGTTGGGCCTCTCATTAAAGCCAGAAAGACATGACCCCCTCTACTCCAAAATCCCTCAAAGCAAAGCTTCACATCTGCCCAGTTCCACATGGAGTCCCAACCCATAGGCTAGCTGCCTGAATGGGAAAAGGCAACGAAGAAAGAAAGAACAGGGAAAAAAGAAAAGGATTCGTATTATAAGTTTTATTCTGCCACAACTGTAGTGTTTCCTCCTGTGAAACTAGAGCTCAAATATGTAAAGAAAAATATCCTTAGCCATGGATTTAACTCAGTGGCTCAAGCATTTGCCTGGTAAGTACTAAGCCAAGAGTTCAATCCCCCATACCCCCCCCCAAAAAAATATATATATATATATTCCTGAAAGAAGTAATTTTTCGTTTTTCCTTATCCCCCTTTTTGGGTCTAGGTAACAGAAGCCTAAACAGGATAGAAAATATAGTGAGCAGGTCAGTCCATGGAAAAGAATTGGATATCTCCATCTAAAAAACAGTAATAAAAACTATTGCTAACATCTAGAACTCACTGTAGCAGTTATTATTCTAAAGACTATCTGTGAAGTATGTCATTTAGTCCTCATGCTATCTCTTTGAATCAAGGACTGTTACTCTACAGAAGAGCAAGTCACGTCAGAGAGGGTTACATGTATAGGTAGTAGTGAAGAACAGTGATTCAGACTCAGGAACTCCAATTCCTGTACATTGCTAAGCTCATACACTTTATGTTCTATAACTATGATCTGTAATAGTAACTGTTCAGCTTCCTTCCTTATGATAATCAAATGATAGAATGTGGTATATGTACAGCAACAGTTTGCAGTCTTGGAAAGGAGTTGCATCTTAAAGATTAAAATAGCTTTCACTGACAAGCTGAACGTCAAAGCATTCAGCTGAATCAGTGCTCATCAGCAGCAAAGTTTCTAGGGAGCTATAGCAGTGAAGACAGGTCAGTTCAAAACATGCTGGTTGAGGCAGGAATGCCATCAAACTGCTGCTCATCTCCTGACAAGAAATATGTGCATGAATAATAGCAAAAAAGAAAAGAAAAGAAAAGAAAAAAACTAAAATCTTAACATTTTCCATTGAGCTGGCAATATTGAGTTAACTAGGGTTACATTAGTGACTCTCCCTTGCTGGTGTATTCTTTCTGCCACTAAGCTGTCATTCTAACAAAAAGTTGTTAAATGTTCACATGAGCATTTACTGAAATAGACTGTTCTTAATTTTACCAGACAACTAATTATAACTGGAATGATATAATGAAATATGGAAGAAAGTTAGAGACTGACAGGTCTGGTAAATTCCCAGTATAACCTTACCCCAGATATGCCAGAAACCATAGATTTCAAATTCAGCTGTACTCTAGGAAGATAAAGAGGGGGATGGGAAGAAATAAAATATTATTTTGATATACTTATCAGAAATCAGATTCCATTTGTGGAATCATAATATCTAGCAATGCCACCATTCAATTAGTGTGTGAGGTACATTTAGGATGACCGAAATATCAACTTTATTGGAGGTAACTGATAAAAGCAGAAATTTTTTCCTAACCTCTCTCTGTATACTCTCCCTGTACTCCAATACATAAAACCTAATTTACTTCATGGTGAAAGAAGTCAGGAAAATAAGAAATTAAAAATTCTGTGAATTGATGATTGGAAGAGCCATGGTAAAACCTTTTTAAAAATATTCTGCAATGCCATTCAGAATATTACAGAGTAGTTTTAAAAAATAAACCCTAAAATTCTCTTTTGTGTTTATAAGATCATGTTAACAATTAATGTATATTCTTCAGGGTTTCATATCCCACAATTAAGAAAACTAGTAATGTGAAACTCTGAATTTAAGCTAAGAAATTAAGGGCTGTAATAATCGTATTTTGTAGAATCTATATCTTAGAGCATTTACTACAATGTTATTTGACTTGTTAAGCCTAACTACTTAAAATTATCGAGCAATATTTACTAAAATAACCACATAATGTGTAGTTCTTATGTGTAGCAACTGTTGTATACCTTTGCTAGCTATAACAAATTGAGAAAGGTGACGATTGAGAAAGGTAACTTACTCCTTCATATCTAATTCCTCTTCAACCATAGTGATTATATTTTTAAAATAGAGTTTGGCATACTAATTGATTTCTGCAACTTAATTCATTATTGTTATTCTGGAAATAGAATTTTCTGTAAATTATTTTGAACAAAACTCCTTTTTGACTGCACTACACGTAGTATATAGGAAAAGGTAATTCATTTTTATAGTTGTAGTGTCCTGCTCTTTTTTGCTTTGTTTACAGTTAAAATAGGCAGTAATATACTACACTAGCCTTTCTATAACTTAAACCATTCATATATCGCACAAACCTTGTCAAGGATAGATTCTGCATTTTACTTATCTTTGTTTTAATGACTGACACATGGTAGGTTCTCAGTGAATAACCATTAAAGGACTGAATAAATTAATAGCACCCCTCTAAATACCCGTACGGTAATTTTAAAAAGGAAAAACAGGGGAAATAATTATGTAAGATACTACTTCCTTATTACCTAATAAAATTAGAGCACTTTAAATTATGAAAAGGACACAGAGAGGATATTTCAGGTGTTTCAGATCTACCAGAAGTTATGGAAATGGATATGTTGCATTTCACATACCAAGAGATAAAAAGACCTTTCATTTCTTTAAAATTGAAGTTTCTTTTGAGCAATATAGGATGGGATGGAATTTAAGATGACAAATAAAAATATCTCAGTTTTTAGATTTAAAGTAGTTTCTTTAGAGCAGGTTTCTATCTTTCAGAGTTATCAGGGTCTGACCTAGATTCCCAGTCTCCCAAATGAATGTATGGTGAAGGCTTAAATAAATGATACAAGTGGTAAGATTTTAGGGCTCCAGGAGGATCAAAACCCTCTGCAGAGTTAGAGATTCTAGGGGCTAAGACAATGAGCTTCCCTGGGCAGCCCATGTTTATTAGGTATTCACACAAAGAGAGAGGATACTGAGGAAAGTGCAGGAAATGAGCAGGACCTTGAAAGTCACTTCAAAGTCTTCTCTAAGTAGTAAATTATGTCAATTCAGGAGAACCATCTTATCTCCATGATGACAATTATGGTAGGAGTGAGATAGCAGGAGTGAGATGCCAGCAGCTGCAGTCTCTATCTCCTTAATTGGGGCTGGAGTCAGATGTCCTCAGCTGTGGCCTTATCTTGCCTTTTGAGGTATCTCTGGCCTCACAGGCCACTACAGGCCTCAGCCAGGACCAGTGATTCATAGAGATCCACTTACTATAAGTCAGCTCCCATCACCAGTCAAGGGGCCTAGGCCTACGACAGACTCACAGATAAACATAGAAAGCCAGTCAGTTAATTTTAAATCCTGCTCAAAGCTGCTTCGTAGTGGTCTCCAATACAGAGTCCTCTCTACTACACTTTCTCTCTGCCTTTCTCTTAAAAGCAGAAATGGCTTTTGGGCATCAGGAAATGTTCATGTGTACTAATGGAAGGGAGGGAAGAGAACCTCAGGTCTATGAGGATCTTTGTGTTATCATCTGAATTCTTACTTATTTCCATTGATATATATCTAGCCCAAACTAGTTACTAGGTACCTCATAGATTGGTCAAACCATTATTCTTCTGTAGCTTCCTCCAGAGCCTGTTTCCCTCCTTTTCTCATTTATTCTCTTTTTATTTCTCAACAGCATTTGTGGTCCTCATATCAACCACATGTACTCCCTGATCCTGGGCTGGCCTGTCTGCTCTGCAGCATCTGCTCTCCAGTCAGCTCACAGTAACACAGGTGGCCTCTCATTTTCATCTCTCGACAGCAGCTTCCCACGTACCTTACGGGGCTTGTGGTGAAATCCCTTGACACCAGAATCTGCTGTGCAACAATCAAGGCTGCTTGAGGCCTGCCATTATGAAGCTGTGGTCTGCCCTCATATTCTTTTTGTAACAGTCCTATGTTGGCTGTGGTTTTCCTGCGAGGTTGTCGCCTAGAATGCTAAACATGAAGCCGGGAAAACTCTTGAAGCTCCCCAGCTCTGTTTTTGTCATTATTCATCTGGAGTTTCATCCTTGAGAGAGAATAGTTTGGACCATCGAGTTAGACTTTCTAGCTTATTCCCCTGTTTTCCTGGCAGAATTATCACGTCCTTCTTCCTGTCTCCGAACCCTCCCTCTTTGTCCTAAGCTTTCCCTTTTTTAAGGCGTATTGTCCCCTTACCAGGGGGAGAAAGCGATAAGTAAGGGTTTCTACTTTGTAAGCAGAATTTGGAGATGTGAAGAAAAAGAGGATCTAGAATTAGAATGATTTACCTGTGTTAATTTTTTTTGTTTTTTGTTTTTGTTGTTGTTGTTGTTGTTGTTGTAATGATGTAACTTGGTATTTATTGCTATAGTAGTTAACTAACAAGACATTCAATCTTATTAGCAATTCTGAGGTAGGCATTTATTATTCTTGTTATTATTATTCCAAGGTAGGCATTTATTATTCTTGTTTTACAACTGAGAAAACTGAAATAAATCTGAACTCACATCCGTTTGAATTCAAAGCTAAAGTTGCTTCTACTTTACTATTGCCACTGTTTGTATTTTATTTACAAAAATGTGAAACCTTTACAAAAATGGGAATCTGCTATTTAAATATGTTACATTTTGGCTTACTGTACAGCTAATGTCAATTGTAAATATATATATATATAAAACCTTAAGTTACAATTCTCTTTTCAATATCTTTCTCTAGTACAAATAAGTGAAAACAAAGTGCTCTAACCCCTGAAGTGAAAATCACTCAATAAATCCATTGTCATCATTATTTGTTTTTATGTTTGCTGGATGTAAATTACCAAAGTATACAGCATTTTTCATGTTTAAATTTTTATAAAAACTCTTCTATGTGGATTTAAGTCTAAGCCCTGACATTAACTGTCTGATAACAAGAGATAAGGCTGTTCTCTGTAATCATAATCAGCCTGGCTAAGTACTTCTTATAGATCTACCCAGTGCATTCTGAGATTGTCTGCCTAATGGTAAATGATTGCCTGAGGTATATATAAGTGTTTTTTTCCTACATGAGAGCAATTTTCCATTTTATATGCCAATACAAACTTCCCATCTATCTTTCTGTCACTCCTTTTTTCTTTTTCTACCTTACCTGTGAAACTATTTTATTCTTTCTCCTCAAATGTGTGTTTATCTCTGTTTTTAAATATTACAGCTTTCTAACATCTGTCTCTAGGGCAGCATAATCTTACTGATGAAATATTCCATGTTTTCCATGAGCCCTTGTCAATATGTCTTCATGTTAACAGCTCAGCAGATGGAGAAACAGAAGGGGGAGCCTCAGCTTACCTGAGTGATTTCTCTCCAGCACCAGGCACGTTGACTGTCTCTAGTAACTTGATGAGAGGAGTTGGAACAATTGGGAAATGAGAAAGGATATCTGACTTCCATAGTTTTATTTCCTGGAACTGCTTTTCTTTGTTACTAGGAGACAACAGAATATTAGCCTATTTGGGCTTTGCCTACTTAGATAAAAAGTAAGCAGGATTAATAATATTACCTGGCATATACATTAGCATGCTCTCAGGTGGTTTCAGGATAATAATCTGTGCCTTAGCAGCAGCGGCAGTATCTTTTTGTAACGGTGGAATTGTGGGAGCCTCTGGGACTGCTTTTTGTAATAGCATTGTTCTTTTCACACACGACAAATTATGTTTTTCTCTCAATGGGGTGCTTGTTTTTGCAAAACCATAATCCTAGAGAGGCCAAATAATGTAGAGCAGCTACCTGTGCAGCTTCATGAGCGGGCTCGAGTCCATCAGCAAATTTCCAAAGATATTCATTGCCAGCTAGCACACAGTTTTCCTTGATTAAAAGAGAGAAACTTGTGAATGACACTTGTGAGTTACTTGGACTCTGTGTGGTTTTCCCTTTGGAGGTGAGAAAAAGGCAGGAGGTGATTTTTTAAAATAAAAAGGTGTGTGGATGAGAGGGAGAAGTGGGGAATAGTAGTGAAAGTTAGACCAAAGCTGAGAAGCTGTAGAAAAGATCGAGAAATAAATCAGTTTTATCAAATGTTTATGTGCCACTAAGTCATCTCAGAGCTATGTTTAAAATGCCAGTTTGGTTTCACAGTAAGGTAAGTCGAGGGTGAGGCTTGTGTGTCTGCATTTCTAATTACACATTACTGTTACTGCTGGCCCAGAAAGTGCACTTTGACTAATAAGGCTCTTAAGGTTCATCGCTAAGATTGGCAATTTAAGACACCTGTGATAATCCTTTAGGTTGCTTGAATTAGACCCTAAATAATTCAGAATCCCATTCTTAAATACATGCTCATATAAATCCTGTTTGTCACAAATTGCAGACATACAATGTGTACAATAAAAATGTTTGTGTATACAATGTATGAATTATTGATAATCAACATTACTTCTTATATTAGTATACGTTAAGGCATTTGTTTTTCTTCTTCTAAAATTATATTCATTCTAACAACATTTGATAGGAGATTTGAAAAGGACTCTTTTTTTTTTAACAGTAACAGTCCTGGAAATGGGTATAGGTGGTATGGGAAACACTTCAAGAGAGATTTCCAATTCAAGGAGAATAATTTCTATTCTAGTGTGTCTCAAAGTATACTTCATATGCCTGCTTCATTAGAGTCAGCCAGGAGCTATGTTAAAAATGCGACTGCTCAACTCAGATTTACAAAATCAGAGTCCTGTATTTTAACCAGCTCTATCTAATTGTTTTCCACAGTATCATCTGAAAAACACTGATTAGTACAAGGCACTGAAATCATCATAAAAATAATTTAATGAGAGCTTTTTCTATTAACAATACTGTCAGATTTAAAGTAATCTCAGCAAGACTCAGTGATACAACATTTTTACTATAAAACATAGAGATTGAGAAGTTATATAGAAATGCTTTCTACAAACTCAATCTGCTAAAATTTAAAATAATTTTATGTAAATGAACATTTGATGCATATATATATGGCTACACATATTTTACATAAATGTGATTTTATCATGTGTGTCCTTTTTTGGGATGGGGGGGTGTCATTAATACTCCTTTCCACAGTTCTTACTTTTCAGGCCAAACATAGCTACCCCTTGGCTTTCATGTTGTACAGAACAAGCCCAGAGATTGACAACACTCACCTGTAAATCACACTGAAATGTTCCTAACTTGTTTCCGGAACAAAAATTGAAATTCTGAAGTGTCCTGTTAGGAAGCAGACACCTGGCAAGTCTAAGACCACATACGTTCCTCTTGTGTGTTGCTGAGAGAAGTGGCCCATCATCAACTGGGAATTGTGCGTTTTTTCACATTTATTGATAGTACGTATCTAAAAGCCAGTGAAATAGACTGAATGACTTATCAAGGTCCTTCTTTATACTTTTCCTAGACGTAAATGCTTCTTTGAAATCTTGAAAGACACAGATCATTTCCTTGAGGTGCACTTGAAGGGTTATTTAAACACTATGTTTCTTTATATGGCCATGGGAATTACATTTTGTGAAGTTCTGAAAAAAAATCCTTTCATTATAAATCATACATTATAAATCACACAGCTTTTCTAACCAGAATTAAGATAGATTTTCCACTTTTAGAGTGGGGTCATCACCTCCAATGCATATTATAAAAGCTTACCTAGAGAACACAGCTCTTCCCAAGTTGAGCAGTTTTCATGAGACAGTTTAATAAAATGGGAAATCACAGACTTCAGAGTCCAGTGGCTTAAATTTTAGTCCTAGTTTGGCTTATTACCACCTGGATATGCTCTGGCACATCAATTTTCTCACAGCGACAAAAATAACTTCCTTGCCCTTGGGTTACTGTATAATAAAGTAGTATAAGAAACTGCATTATAATTTGTTAAAAGACATGTACATGTTATTGCTAACATTTTTTACATTCAGAGTTTTTGTCCACAAATTTAAACTGGTACAAAATAACAATGATCATTTTCTTTTTACTCCCTGGTGATGTAGAGGGAAAAAACAGGCAATTCATCATCAAAACAATAACTATGTTGTGAACAAATGTGTACATGCATGTAGATATTTTAAGGGATGAAATACTAATGAAGAAAGGAGTATATTACCATAAATGTATAAATCAACTCTATATGTTCATTTAAAAGGAAAAGTTGGTTTATTAAAAGTTGTTTATCTCTTGTTCTCTGTATCCTAAACACCCATATTAAAGTTGACCACTGAATAATAGATATTTTAATGTATATTGAAAAACTATGTAGGAAGCGTCTGGGAAACAACTATTTTTACTCGTTCTTTTGGCATCTGGGACATTATTGAGACACTGTTGCCTGGTTTAAATTTCTTCATGGGTAAGTTTTCCTTTGTGAAGTGGAAGAAAGATTAGTATGAAGGAAAGGCAAGGAAAACAGCACCATAAGAGTTCACCTAGGCAAATCATTTTAGGGAACTGTATCATGGAGTGAGACATAGAATCTCAGTCCTTTAAAATAATTGCCAGCTGTAATCCCAGCACTCTGAAAGGCTGAGGCAGGAGGATCCAAAGTTGAAGCCCAGCCTGGTCAGAGTGGTGGCAGAGACACCATTTTGCACAGTGAATGCAAAAGCCAAGTTCAACCCCTAGTACTGAAAAACAAACAAAAATGTGAGTATATATCCATGCAAGAGCAAACGTCTAAGATACAATTGCCAACACTTCATACATTTTCTTTTATTCTCTCATGTAATGAGGGTGACAGGAAGCAGGTCACTTTAAGTACATGAAGCATTTAATGTATAAGCACCACAACTTTTGTGTGACTAATTGATTAGTATCTTTACCTCAACTATATTAAATTAATGGAGTTAATAAGTGGTGAAATAGTAGTGTGGTTAAGCTTATTCACTCTAGGCTTCATCTAGTTATGTACTGAGGTACTTGCTTCAGTAGATACTCATGTAATTGCATATACCCTGCTTTCTTAGTATGACGATCCTAGCAAAACTAACTCTTTGGCAGACTAAAAGGAACACCATAAAATAACCTGAAATAATCAATTGTTAGTGAGGATAGAAATCTCAATTCAGAGTTATGAAATGAAGAGAGAGTATATAATGGAGGAAATAATTAGCTCTTAGTCAACAATTGCTTATAAAATCTGCATTGAATAATGTGTTCATTATCAAAAAAGTGAAGGTTTTTATCACTAGGAATTTTATTTGAACAATAAAACTATATATATAAATTTTGGTAAAAATGTTTGAGTCAGTTTACTAAAAAAACAGAAGTTCCTGTCTTTAATAAGGAAAAATGGTTAATAGTGGCTTATCTTAGCGAATAAAGCTTTTGGATTCACCCTGTAATTCATGGCTTATCCCTGAGAATTCAAAGCTTTATAAACAATAAACCTTTTCCAGGACATGCTACACATTGTCTTATGTCAGATAAGGCTCAACTAAGCCAGGGGCATAAATGAATTCTTGATTCCTCTGTGATACCCAATATTCTATTACTCTCTTCTGGCTTACAGCTCCTGGCCAAGCCTAGAATGCCTTCAAAATAGTCAGTGCTCTCATATCACTTCTTGATTCCTGTCTCCTTGGTTGCTCTTTCCTATAATTATATCAATCAATAATATGTCATATCTGGTAAGCAAAATTTTTAAAAATTCATACTAAATTAGTAATAACTACTAGACTTGCTCCTGTAAGCAATGTTTATGGCGGTACCTATAAAGAACATCTATATGATATATATGAGTCTCTGATTGTGAAGATAAACCTACCTCATCATCACTTTCAACCCACTTTTTGAAAGATCTAAATTGGGGGTTCATGTGGTGATGTGTCCTAAGGCCACAGTTTTCAAAAGCAAGGAAGCGTTTCCTAATTAGGCGCAAATGAAGGAATACAGTGTTTGTAGACAATGCTGTTGTAAGCCTTGAAACTTTGAACATCTTTCCTCTGGCACTTTCTTCTTTGTTCTCCCAAATTTTCAGCAATTTGAAGTCTCAATTTCCATATCCATAAAGTAGGAATATTGTAAGGTTGCCATAAAAAGTTGGGAGTTGTGAAGATTTAATAAAATCTGTTCATTAATTTGGCCAATATCCAGAAAATACTAGATGTATTAAAATAGTAGTCTAGCTACTTCCTTTGTAGTTATAAGTGTACATTTTGATAAGGCAAATCATTCCAATACAGGATTTTATGACTATCATTTAAGCAAAAAGGATGACTCAGTGGGTCGTAGACTCTTTCTGACTGCCTCTTCCGGTTCTCTTCTGGATTGCCATGGAATGTGTCCAGGAAATAGCAAGTACACAAGTGAAAACATGAAGAAATGAAAAGAAAAGAAAAGAAAAGAAAAGAAAAGAAAAGAAAAGAAAAGAAAAGAAAAGCTTCACAGATGAGGACTATCAGATCAATACAAATAATCCTAAATTCCACTTTCCATCAATAATGGTAGAACAAGAATTCTTTTCAATCTGTCAGTAGTATTTTAGAAGAAAACACTCCAGTGTAGTTTTATGCTAATAATTAAGCTCTTTTATTTCTATTCCCTCTTTTAAATCTAAAAGCCAAATATTTTTGGCACAAGCACCTGGTTGGCAAGTATGAGGTTGTGAGTTTGATACCCAGTACCACCAAAAAAAAAAAAAGCCAAATATTTTCCTGACATATCCTTGTGTACAAAGTAAAAATAAGAAGTACAAGTAAACACCATAGTGAAAATATTCTGGTTCCTCTTCAGATGGTATAAACTTTTCGCCATTTTCCTAATATAATGGCAAAGAGTTTATTTAAAATAAGAAAGCATAATGATTATGAGTAAAATCCTAAACACTGAAAATTCAGCTCTCATGCTAGACATACACTAAAATCATACATGATGTATATCAAATACCACAGTACAGTATGTTTGATGATGGTTCTTTATGTTTTTGAAAGGAAAAAATAATTAACATGCCATTTTATTCTCTGCACAGAGCAAAGTGTTTTGTTTATTAAAAAAAAAAACCATAATCTCCAAGAAATCATCTTGGCTGGCCCTAATGACTAGTTTGGTAGTTAAGTGCTCAAGGCATAGCCAGAGGCCATTCTGACTGTGGGGAAGACAAGGTTGGGTGATGTGGTTTACTAATAATTAACTATAGGTATGAGTTAAAACTTGGAAGAGAAGAAGTTACTCATGATGATTCTGCGTCTTTTTCATGTGCCACTGACCCTGCCCCTTTTTTAATAAATAGGAAAAGATGATACCATGATTTCACAAACCAAGTGGAGTTAGAAATAATTCATATAAGGAAATGAGGACACTCAGGACCAATTAATGCCTTTTCAGCTTGGACTCCATAAGAACCACTTAAAAAAAAAAAACCTCAGACTACCACTTTAGTTGATTGTTGGTCAACTGAAACAATATGAGATGATAAGGATTTTTTGGAGCTTTTTAAAAAATTTTAATCCTATCTCAGTAAAAGTAAATACATAAGGATTATAAATAAACCAAATCTGAAGTAATATAGATTGGGAGACCCTCAAGAGGGTCAGGAGATAATAAAGATTATACTTCAATATTGGGATTATGATGTTAGTTCTTTATTTCAATAAAAGTGGATAGAGATCTTTCATATCAGGGACAGGGCTTAGCTGTAAGGACGAAGTAATCTTCTGGGAATTATGCATACAGGCTTGACATCATTTTTATTGGATGGCTGATGAACTGGAAAACTCCAGGATAGCCAGGCTTTAATTTGTAATCTTAATTTTCATATAAATCGGTATGTTTCAGGGGGAGAGGATGGGGGATGTGGGGACATTGATGACTGTTAGTCTGGAGGTAATGAGACAGCCCTGCAGCACAGGCTTGCAGCACTAACTCATCCAGTATCTGATTCTGTCTTTTCCCCTGTCCATCTGTCTTCCATCTTTGCATTTATCATTTAACAAAATTTACAGCCTTCAAATACCAGAGAAGCTAATGTTAGTGCAATCTTCCCTCTACCTCCTCTTGAAATGATCTATAGTAATCTACTTATCATAGAAATGCACGCTATAATGCACAATAATTTAGTCTTCAGCTAGGAAAATGACTGCAATTGTTGTGCAAGCATATATTAAGTAGGAGTTTTTTTTTTCTTTTTCTTCCTTTTATCTTTTAAAAGGTTATAGGGCCTGAGAGAGCACTAGTTTTCTTTTGTAAAATAATTATCTTGGTGTGTCTCCTATATAATTTCATATCCATGGGGATTACACTGGGGTAAAGTTACCAAATTAGAAATTAAAAGATTCTGTATTATTTGTACATACAGAAACCAGAATAGGATATTTCCAATACAAAATGCAGATGCCCTTCCCTTTGTAGAAGTAGTCTTTTTGAATGGACTGTTTAGAAATACATCAGCAAAATAGAATTTCCCCTTTAGATTGTCCTTGCCTATTATAGTTTAAATTGACTGAAGAATTATTTATTCCTTATCACTGAATCTGTCATATATACCATATACTTTCTTCCTACTTTCTTACTGTTTTGCGATTTTGTGTCTCTTTCAGTTCCATCACAGATCAAGTTTATGTTACTTTATTTTTCATTCTTTTTGGATTTTGAATGATTTCTTATAAAAGAAGAGCGGAGATCATAGTTATCACTCCATTATTTTCAAACTAGGAATCACATGTTACCTTTTGATCTAATAACCACAAAACAAAATCACTTTCCACATTCTGAGTTTACCTGATTTAAGACTTTTACTAAGGTTTAGAGGTGTTTAGTTTTTCAAAGACAGATCATCTGTTCTCGAGACTGTTTTGTTTGTGTTCCAACAACTGACTAGATGTATAGTCCTCTGAAATGTCAAAATATTACCTTCAGAGCAAAAAATAGATTCTCATAATCAAATCTCTTCTTATCCTCCAGAGCTCCCAGTTTACCAGCAAAGTAACCATGAAAGTTGATATAGATAAATGCTGTGACTGTAATCCCAATCGGAAGCACGCTCATCTCTTAAACAGTTCTGTCAACTTGGATTTATCTACATGGAAGGCATATAAAGCATCATTTACATAAATAACTTGGAGTTTGAGTTGGCAAATATCAGGGATGAGTAACTGCCCTAGAATACATGTATTAAATCAATCGCTGGGTTCAAACAATCAGAAAAGCATTGAGGATAGCCACACAAAAGTTGATCACAACCTAATCTTCTTCTGCTTCTTGATGAGGTAACAAAATATGCCATGTTCATTGAACAGCTGTTTTCATAAGAAGAGCAATAATGAAAAGTCTCCTAAACCTTTCAGCACTTGTATATGAAAACAAGATTTCCAGAGAGGAAATTAAAATGTCACCATGATTTATACTTACCTATGTAGATGTTCTATGGTGTTAAACAAGTTCTATTACTTTTTAAAGTGTAAGAAAAAGAGGGAATGTCAGTTTTAGAATACTGTTATTGAAAAATAAAAGCAATAGGCATGGCTCATGTTACAAGCTGAATTATGTCCCCTCTAACATTCATGTGTTGCAGTTCTAACCCCTCATATCAATAGAATGTGACTATGTTTGGACATAGGGACTCTTACAAGAGGTGATTAACTTAAAAAGAGATCATTAGGATGGGCTCCAATCTGGTATAACTTTGAAGAAGAGAAAAATAGGACACTGACACTGGCGGAAAAGGAAAAGTGTGTGAAGATGCAGGGGAAAGTGGCCATTTCTAACCAGAGTGAGGCCTTAGAAAACCGTCTCTCCAGTGCTCCCGTCTCAAACTTTTAGCATCCAAAACTGGGAGAAGGTAGATTTCTTTTGCGTAAGCACATAGACTGTGGTACTTTGATACCACAGAACCAGCAAACTAATACAACACAGTTCCCTTTCCAGTTTAAAAGTAAAAAAGGAAATGAAACTAGCGATGCTCAAAACTAAGCCATCTGTACCTTGCTCAGACAAAATACAAACACAGTGTAAGCATCCTGCTTTTCAGTGACGCCATGTGGAAATCAGTGTTCCTGTGTACCTTTGAATATTTTTCCATTAGGTCTTCTCTATTAAGATCAAAATGTGACCTGTCCAGAAAAAGCCTTACCAGAGCTGCATAAAGCAAGCAAGAAAGCATGTTTCTCATAGAAACATCTGTTTTTACAAATGGGTTAACTTTGAAGAAGCATATAAGTAGTATCTGCTGATTGATTTGAAAGATGGTGGCAAAAAGAACAACATGCCAATAACTGGGGGAAGCAGGTAGACACTAAGGAAACTGAATGTTCAAGATTGTTGTGTTAAGCCATTTGATTCTTTCAATACTCCTAGAAAATGAGGAAAACAGACCAATTTTGAGATCTTCTTAGTAAAGATGACAGTTAAAAATGATGTTCCTTCCCCAAACATTGTCTCCCTTTGTGTCCTTGTAACAAATTGATAAAGTGACAGGATGGCATCCCATTTCCTTGCTTCTCTATTTGTGTGAAAAGCCATCCTTTCTCTCTGCTTCCTTTTAAATGAGGAAAAGTGAACTGAAGCCTTTGAGGACCAAGAAAAAACAAGTATTTGTGGTGCATTGCCCAGGAAGGGTGCTCCATTTAATCCATGCAGGCCTTCCTAGAGGAAATGAGTAATCTTGCTAATGATTTGAGAAATTTTAGGCTCATAAAACTACTAAATGAAAACCATGATCCTTCTTGATCTCAGAACAACCAAATGAATTCATTCTGTGACCTTCGGTTATGATGTTTCACTTTGGCAAACATGGAGAATACAAAGAAGGAAAAAAAAACATAAAGCAGCCCTTCTTTCCAAGAGTCCACTGACAGATTTCTAAGATGTATGTAAGGTACTTTATCCTAGTTATCACTATCTCATTTGCATTTCTTTGTAGTGGGGTAAAGCTTTTCTATGTGCAGATAAACTCTTATGGAAAGCTGATCTCCCTGGTCTGTGTCAGATGTGATCCAGAAAACACACATCAGTTCTCAGCATGAAAAACCAAAGAACATCTTGAGGGAGGTTTAACTCATGAAGAGAGGTGACTGCTGATGAGGGACCACTGGCAGTCTGGTGCTACTTTTTTACTGCAGCTGTGGAAGATGAGAGACTATTGAATCATGGAGGGGGTGCATTGCTTTATTCCTAGCATTCAGCTCTGTTTTAGACACAGGCCTGGCCTCTTAATCTTGTAACTTCTTATTGATAGACTTCTTTGCATTTGTACCTGTTACAATAAGGTGAGGTGCTCAGGAGGGGCTCCACGTCAGTCTTAAAACCAGCCCTTCTCTGTCACTGCTGAGTTCAGATATTATGTTGAGTCTGCACCGAAAACATCACAAGAGTATGACCAGTTAAGAACCCCAAACCAGGTTACTTTTGAGGATCAAATAAAGTATTACAAGTAGCCAAAACTGTACATATCTTTAAAATATGTATTTTGACTTACAACTTGTTTTATTATTTTGTCTGTTCAATGAGAAATATTTCTATTCAGTGACACTTCAAAATTAAATTCTTGCTAAAAATATAAAAATGTATAAAATTTCTACTTTTTATTGGTTCATATTTACACTCTGAATCAGTTAGTCCCTGTCATGCTATCACTGACATTTTTCTGAAGAATGTTTTAAAATTCTGTCATATTAACATTTTAATGAAATTTCACATAATTTGGTATCTGTAGATACCAAAGTTCTTGATAAGAACACAATTGTGCTAAGCAGAGAATATTCTCAATTGTAATATAATTGAAACATGTGAATAATTCAACCAAAATATGCTAACAAAATTCAAAAGAGATACAGAAACAGAAAAAAACAATAAACAGCAGATGAAGAACTCTAAGAAAAATATGCCAGGAAGCAGGTAAAAGTTAAAATCGAATAGCTAAACAGGAGGTTTGTTTTTTGTTTTGTTTTGTTTTGTTTTTAGCAATAGAACTATCATATTAAAAAACAAAAGCATGGTATAAAGATAAAACACAAGGAAAGGTCTAGAGATTTCTTTCTCCAACTGGCCATCTAAGTCAGAGATAATCTAATCATTTTTTTATCCTTAAAGTGAAAAAGTTCTTAGAAGGCTAGTTGGTCCCTATGCAGATCTGCCAATTTAATCCCACCACCTTTTAAACCTACATGGAGTGGAGTGGGAAAGAGAGCATCCATTATTCAAGTCAAAAGAGTACCAGTTGGGGCTGGGGATACGGCTCTGCCTCACAGCACTGCCTGGCAAGCAAGAGGTCATGAGTTTGATCTCTAGTACTAAAAAAAAAAAAAGTAATACCACTTATATTCTGCCCAGAAAACAATGGCAGAAGTATTAATGACTTAGGTGATCCATGTGTGTTGTGTTGTGTTGTGTTGTGTTTCCTATCAGATTGTTGTGTATCTGCTCCAAGGAGCTTCATGTCTTTACAAGTAGGGATAAAATAGTGAGCTGCTTCTAAATGGACTCTGCTCTTTTTCTTATTTCCCTCTATATTGAATCCTAACTCACTGCCTGTTATCAGAATCACCATCACTGTGATTGACAGAGGTCGAGAAATTATCACACTCAAATCTGAAAATAGGGTTTGAGCAAAGTAAGTGATTTGCAATATTTTTCCAGTGACCGATATCAGAAGTAAAAGTGAACCTTAAATTGTACCTTGTATATTGCTTCTTTCCCTATTAGGGGTACGTTTTATATGCTTTTTGAAAATATTACTTCTGTTGGAAGGCATATATGAAAGAAAGCTTTGAAAGAACAGAAATAAAAAAGCATGTGTAAATAATAGTGAAAAAATACATGAAAAGGGCAAGATGGCAAATAATATTGCTTTGAGTGTGTTTTAAGTACCTGTAATAAAAAGATCCTAAAATTCAATGGCTAAGAAAATAAACAAATTGAAGCTTTAGTTGTTTCTTAAGTAATAATCCAGGGATGAGCATTTCAAACTCAAAGAGACGCTCTTTCCACAACTAGCCGTCTTGTTACACATTGGTTCCAGGAAATCTTCCTCTCTTGTGGTTGAAGTTGGATCATCCACAGTGCTCCTTGCACCATTTTGTAAGAAGGACAAAAAGATCAAATTGCAGGCAAGCAATTTCTTCTCAACCTCATGTTACATGAAAGTTACATAAATGGGGAGAGAGTTAATTCTGTAGATGTGGTATATGAAATATACACAATATATACATATATAATACAAATAAAACACTGTCCAATAAAGATTCATACATACACATATAATCTCAAGCATCAATGACACAATTAAAATGAGACTGTTATGAGGCAGTTGAATGTTTTTGTAGAAAACACACTTAAAATTTTGACGTGAGGGTCACTCAGTGTCTTAGTCACTCTCCCAGTACTGTAAATAATACCCAATGGAGAGCTTTATTTTGGCTCACAGTTTTAGCCTTTGCATGGTTGGCTGGCTCCCAAGCAGAAATGGCATGGTAGAAGAGACTGGAATGAAAACTGCCCACATCATAGTTCCAGGAAGCAGAGAGGTAAGCAAAGAGCAGAGGAAGGAGACATAACCTTCCAGGCAATGCCCCTAAGCAAGCTTCAGAAAGGCCGCCCTCCTAATAGCTATGAATACTATTCCACCATTGAGGAGGATAGCACTCCATGATCTAAACACCTTCCAGAAGCACCCCCACCCGAGTGCCAGTGAGTCTGGGGGAATATTTTAGATCTAAACTGCCTTTTCTCATTTTGCCTACTACCATTTTGTTTTGTAGAGTTTTACATCTGCAATCCAAACTGGAGAGGTATAAATCTGTTGTACTTTTTTGAGTAACAGTTTTGTTATTTAGGAATGCTAGAAGTACTTTTCACAGAATAGGAAGTCAATATATTGGGGAACACTTTTTAAAAAGACAGTTTAGACCTTTATGAAAAATTCATAATTGAAGCTATTAAAAGCAAACAGCTGCAATATAATTTTAAAATGTCCTATTCTATATAGGATATCAATCTATATTAAATGTGCATGCTTCACAGCAGAATTCTTCTGATACCCTTGTAGCCCACATGCACATACATATTCTCAACATATTCCATATGTTGTTTTATAAATTACATATGTAGTTTTACTAATACAAGGCCAAAATAAACTAACTCAATAGAGTGAGAGGAAATTAGCTCAGTCAATCTTATTTTTCTCTAGTTCTATTACAGAAGCATCTGCCATTTCTTGAAGACATTCAAATTTCCTTTAAGAAAGACTGCCTTCTATTCCAGACAAAATAATTTTGATCATCTTATTTTAGAATACAGTAAATTGTGGAATGAAAAGTAGCTACTATTGAAAAAAGTATCTTTGCCCTACAAAGTTGAATCAAATTCCAGTATAAATCATGAGGTAATGAAATGGTACTTCACATTGGTCCCAATTTGACCCCCCTCATAGCCCCATGCCTGAGCAGGAGCTTTATAGCCTTACCAGTGGGACCATTGTTTGTCACCACCATGTCCAGGGGGATTTTTAGTTTATTAACCTCTGTCAGACTTCAAGCTCAGGATCTAAAAGAGGATTCTAGCACCAAGAAATAAGCTGAAGTGAAATTGCTTCCTCTGCTTAATCTACATTGCGATTTATTTGAATGCTTACAAACAGGATATAGCCACGAACTAAGCAGCTTTTCCTCTGCCATGCCCCTCCACCATGGTGTCTCTGCCTTGGAGCAGCCAACCATAGAAGTGAAACTGAGCAAATCAATCTCCTCCTCTAAGTCAGGGGTGTTGTTGGACATTGTGTCTCAGCAGTGAGAAAGCTCACATACAGGAGTTGACATTAGTCACAACATTTTCCTCATGGCCAAATGTGCAAGGTGCTATGGTAGATGTGGAGCAACATAAAAAAAGAGTACCAATACCTTAGAATGTATAAAGCAATTAAAATAAAGGAAAATATTTATCAGTGTAGGGTATGTAAGTGTCATCTGTGATAGTACAGATAATATTTGAGAAACTCAGAGGAAGGGGAGATCATTGTGCACAGGGTATTTAAGAAACTTCATGATGGAAAGCCATAGAGATGGGCAGATTCCATTCATCAAGGCAGAAAGATAAGTGGAAATAAGTAAATAAATTGGGAGTGTTATTCTGAGCAACTTCTTCAACCATCTTCCTTAAAACTCACCCATAATGATATTAAACACTTGTTGAATGCTTACTCTGTGTCAGGCATAAGGATTATTATGTATGAACTGAAACACATTTCTGACCAGGTGCCAGACAAAATGAACTCTGTAGATAAGGATACTGATGTGCAGATCACTTTATGAATTCAGTTATGGTGATAGAGCTAATAAACTTCAGAGATAGGGTGTAAAACCATGTCTGACCCTGTAGTTTACATGCTTAACCAGTGGAATATAATGACATTTATTATTTCAGTGTTTTGGGGGTTGTCCCTTTCAGGCCAACCTAAACTTCTGTAACAATATTCTTAAACTATGACATCCCTCATTTTAATATCTGCCTCTCCAATTTATTCTTTCTAATGCCCATTCCATGTTCTGATTATCTATTCCTTATTTAAAACAGTTTAGAGACTCCAAATACATTAAAATACATACACACACTTAAACACTCTTTATCTCCTCATAAAACCCCAACTTACTTTGTTTTCTCACTGTTCAACCTACTTTATATTTGCTGCAGTTTGAACATGTTCTACAAAAGTTCAAGTGTTTGAAATATAATTCCTCAATGTGACAATGTGTGAAGGTATTACCTCTGGAAGCTGTCAGAGTCACAGGGGTGGAGCTTTGATGAAAAGATCAATGCTTTTCACATGTGACTGAGTTCTCTGGGAACTGCATTAGTTACCCTGATAATGGGCTATTATAATTATAAAGTAAGGCAGTTCCTGATGTTGGGTCTCTTTTGTACATACCTGTTTGCCCTTCTGCTTTCCTCGTGATTTGACGCATGAGGACCTCATTAGATGCAATTGCTTAACCTTCGACTTCTCAGCCTCTAGGAACAAAAGCCAAAACAAGTCTCTTTTCATTATAAGTTATCCAGACTCGGGTATTTTGTCATGTTCCCAATAGCCATTTTCTCTTCTCACATATAAATATGGGCATGAATTTTGCTCACTATCTTTGAACAAAATCACCTGTCTGCATCCTTCACAAGAAGTTTTCAATATCATTATAGGCCATCACTGCAACTTCCCAAAATAGCTCTACTTTTTTAGTGCCTGGGAGTCCTCCTTCTGCTGGTATAGCAGGTGGCCACTAGTAACATGTCTGGACATGTTACAGCATGACATCACCTGAAAATGAGTGAGGAAACCAAGCTGAACCAGAGCAGGCCATGGCTCATTAGCAGTGGTAGCTGGTTCTACAGCACTGACGTCAGGTTTATTAGTCCCTGTCATGTGCAGGCTTCATTGCCAACAACATTCTCTCTAGGATGTTTCAGAGTCACATCTAGAGGTTAGAACTGGCATCACTTGAGGAAGCAGAATGTTCCTTATTCTCTCAGAACAAGGTTCCTCAAAGTTATAGCCCTGGTAAACTCACAATCATAATACTAAAAGATTTACTCCCTTTGCAATTCTTTGTCCATAAGATGGGAAATATGTACTCAACATTTCTGAAAGTTGTTCAGTTTTTGATTGTTTGTCTGTATGTTTATGATGGAAAAGGGGAAGTGTCAATACATAACAGGTATCAGTAAAATTAAAGTGC
The DNA here is from genome assembly GCA_004027455.1 of Hydrochoerus hydrochaeris. Taxonomy (NCBI): domain Eukaryota; kingdom Metazoa; phylum Chordata; class Mammalia; order Rodentia; family Hydrochaeridae; genus Hydrochoerus; species Hydrochoerus hydrochaeris. The sequence goes on from PVLA01002489.1 coordinate 208,636, forward strand.
AAGGAAAGATTTAACTTTTAAGTTAAATTTAACCTTGAAGTTAAATTAAGTGATTTTTTTTTTTTTGGCCAGGCATGGTGGTACATGTCTGTAATCACAGCACTCAGGAGGCTGAGGCAGGAGGATCACTGCAAGTTTGAGGCCAGCCTGGGTTACAAAGTGAGTGCAAGGCCAGCCTAAACTGCACAGAGAAATCCTCAAAAAGACAAAAAAAAGTGATTTTATAACTGATAAAAAAATCATCAATCAGATTAATAAAAAATGTCAAGCCATAGTTATAGTATTGAGGTCTTTATATTTCTGCCAGCATTTATAGTTTCTCTGTTAAACAAAAATCTGAAAGATCTATGAAAAAATAGCCTGCAACCATTTGGAAACTTCCAAGATCTTTTGTCCTATTGTTTCCAAATTTCCCCATCTTTCAGAAAGTCTCAACTTCTCCATGTCTCCATCTTCTTATTGGTAATACATAGCAGATAAACAAAGTCATTGTGACAGTTTGTACCTACTCTAGAGTTTCTTAAGTAATAATCCAGGGATGAGCATTTCAAACTCAAAGAGACGCTCTTTCCACAACTAGCCATCTTGTTACACATTGATTCCAGGAAATGTTCCTCACTGTTGTGGTTGAAGTTGGATCATCCACAGTGCTCCTTGCACCATTTTGTAAGAAGGACAAAAAGATCAAATTGCAGGCAAGCAGTTTCTTCTCTACCTCATGTTACATGAAAGTTATGTAAATGGGGAGAGAGTTAATTCATAGTCATTTGAAAGCAAATTTTCTCAAAATAGGCCCCATAAGAAAGATGCTGAATACTTGGTGGCACTCTAACACAAAATTCATGGATTTTCTAGTATGTTCCATTACCAGTTTTTAAAAAGATGAGTAATATATAACTTTTGTCTTAAGAGGTTTAGAGTATAAGAAGGAAATGACAAAGGCATTTAACATAACACAGCATATGTTTAAGTACTATTTGAGTTCAAAAGAGGATGAGGGATATAGTGAAGTGAAATAAGTGGAGAATGTTATCTAAAATGCTGACATTTGATCTACATCTTATAGAATCAGTAGTCTTAATTATTGATAGAGATTAGATGGGAGGGTGAATCTCAGGAGCAACAAGTGCTAAGGAAAATAGCCCATAGTCTGGTTAGGGATAAATTGTAGGGGTTCTGCAAGCAAAGGGAAAGTAAAGAGATGCACACAGTAAGGGTCAGCAAAATGGCTGCCACTGGGTCAGCAAAATGGCTGCTGCTGGGTCAGCAAAATGGCTGCCACCTGACCAGCATAAACAAGCAGCTTTTATTGAGATAAAGAACAAAGAAACTTATATTGCACATGCTTAGATTATATAATTTGTTTGCTTCTTATCCTTACAGGACCTCATATTTTTACCTTGGAGGAGGGGATATTTCAAGGCCTGCATTTTCTACCAAAACACTACCAACTGGATGTGTCCAGGACAAAATGGAGTCAGTGTGGCCTCTCTACAATAAATATTAAATCATAGTGTGTTCTGTGACAGCACTGAGTTGTACAGTTTCACACACACTGAATACACATACATGGCTGCAGACAATGCAAACTAAAATAGTCTAGAAGTAAGCATACAACCCTGAATTCAAGACACAAGAACTTAGAAGTAATGAGTTTTAGCAAAGACATGAAATGAAAAGTTCAAAACAATACTTGAAACTAGGATCAATTGAAGGATGAGAAAATGGTAACAAATTTTGTAAATAATGAGGGGAAGAAGGGTTGAAGGGAGGGGAGGGCATTAGGGAAAAAAGAAAAACTAAGATATATCATATACAAGTACAAACTCCCTTTGATGAATGTGACCATTATGTATATCTAAAACATACCAAAAACTAATCAAAATTTAAATAATAAGAAGGTTAAATGGGGAAATCAATGAACTCATGGCCAGATAAGAAAAGAGAAGATGTGAATCAGGCTACAGATAACAAAATGAAGACTGTATTCCAAAGTTTAATAAATGTTCTATCTCAAAACTTTTGAATGTGTCAGTTCAGTACTAGGCATAGGGTGGGGGTAAAAATACAAAGATAAACAGATTATTGCCTTCTCTCAAGGAATGGCTTACTGACTAAAAGGTGGCCTCCTGAATTGGAAGCTTATCTTCACAGTTGATAAGCTGTGGAACCCTGGACAAGTAGCTTTACTTCTCTGTTCCTTAGTTTTGTTATTTTGAAAATGAGGGTACTGGGTAACATTCCTCAGAGCATTATTATGAAGACTAAATGAGTTAAAATAAGGTGTGTAAAAGATTTTCTGCCACACGATAAAGGATGCAATGTATGTTATTTCTATATAGAACATGTATTAATTTAGCTATTTCTACATTAAATGAACTACTTGCAGAAGGAGGAGTTTTTGCTAACTGAATGCTAAAAGACATTTCAAGTAGCAAGAAAAGAAATGTCATATATTTAAAATGGCTTTTAAGATTCTATCTATTAATATTGGTTCAGTTCAAGACTGACTACAAGCAACTAGAGGCTTCCTCTAATCCAATAATTTAAGGACATGTTATCTCTCAGAGGTATAGAACCCTAGAAGCAGAAGAACAAATTATGTATTTTATATTAAATCAACAAGTTGGTTGTAATAATTTGATCTCTTCTGCATTACTTTAGCAATGATGGAGATAGAAAATATTGTTAGAAGCATAATGCTTTCTCCTTAGCTATATAGTTTTTTCTAAGCTGTCCTTTTTGATTGAACAAGAAAAAATCTTTTTCAACTAAAGATTATTTTTACTGCTCATAGAATGTCTAGCATTTCAAGTATTTTCTCTCTTGCCTCCCTCCACCCTTTCTGGCTGGGCTGACTCTCAATCCCTCAAAACTTTGAATTTATCTAGGAAATCTGGGAAATGGGAGTAATATAGATTCTCACTGTTCAACATTGAGGATTTTTTTGTTTTATATTTTTAAAAAAAAATCCTGAGTTTTATTTTTGTCACACAAAGGCCCCTCCTTCTGTGCTGAATCTAAACTAGATTGCTGTTTTCTCATTCTCAAAGCTATTGTGTGTCAGCAGGTGTCTCAGCTTTCGCTGTCAAAGATCATGCAGTTTTGCTTTTCTGTTTGGCAACCTGAGTCATCAGTCCTTCCTGAAGGCCTGTGTTTCTGAAGTAGACTTCCTGAGCAAGATGGAGTTAAACAAAATGCTTGTTTTCTAGGACTTGGAACATTCGTCCTAATTTCACACCTTATGCTGCAGCTCAGTCAGTGCTTGGAAGGCAAAGCATGCAGCCAGAAAGCAAATTACAACTTCACCTCTTCTTTTTTATTACACCTTTGAGTCCCTTAATAAGAGTAGAGAGGCACTGAGATCTCTATTTTTTTTATAGTCGAGCACTGTTTGCCTAGAAGCAGATGCTTGTTTTACATTCAAGCCTTTTTCAAATTGTATCTGTTTTATCCTTACTGAGCTCTTTTACTGTTTAAAAAATAATTCCAAAAGTATCTTCAGAGTGGAACTCAATTTATTCACATATGATATGTATTAAGCACCTATTATATGGACATCCCCAAAATCATTACAGTATGGTGTGAGGTAAGGGGTAAGGAAAAAACTATATAAAATAGTCAATGAGGAGGTTTTTCTTTGAGTTCAGAATGTAATTGAAAACACAAGCAAAAATAAGCAAACTATATTCTGAGAAGACTAGATCATAATTTTTCAGCTTTATTTTTATTTAAAATATACTGAACTGCTTATAGATAATCTGAATTTAAAATTTTGCTTCATTAAGAATAGTAAGCATGTTGATTTCCTTGTAAGAAATTTCATACAGGAACTGGGGGTATACTCAATGGTAGGGTCTTTGCCTAGCATGTGGAAGACATCAGGATTGATTTCCAGAACCAAAAAGAAAAAGAAGGGAAGGAGGGACAGAGGGAGAGAAATAAAGAAAAAAGAAAGGAAGGATGAATGGAAGAAGGGAGGGCAGAAGAAAAAATGGAGGGAGGAAGGAGGGTAGGGAAGGAGGAAAACAAACTAGATAAAAGGATAATAGAGAGTGATTTGAACAAAGCCACCAGATATAAATAAAAGAGAGAGTTCCTTCCTAGTAAATATTAGAAATTTCCAAGATTAAATAAAATTTATTTTAGCATAAGATGATTAGTTGCAGGCTTGCATTTATATATGTTTATAAACATATCCTTTTCCAAATTGCCAAAATTCAACTGAATGTACTTTTTTCCTATTCTTAATTAGCAATGTATATATAAACTTCTATTTCTTCCCTAATCCTTGATTTAGGAAAATCAGTATCTACTGTCCATAAACATTGGTTGATTAAGTCTAGATTTTATAACTAGATTCTTCTTTATATTTATGTTGTCCAAGTTTAGGGTGAAACCATAAGGAGACTATATGACAATAAGTTCAAAAACCTCAAGAGTTACAGCCTGAAACCTAAACATCTTCGCCAATGAACTTTTTCTTATAATCCAAAAATGGGCCCAGTAGCTGGTATGCAACAGTTTAAAAGGCAGTTAGGAGATGGCTGTGGAAAAGAACAAAACGGGCCAGTTGTTTATTCAGTTTCTCCATTGGTTCTCATCATATTCTTACTAGATTGAGTTTAATTTATTCCCTGTAATGTCTGGGTTGACTATTGCCTAGCTATATGATCATGAAGTAACATCATGGGTAAGAGCATGTACAGGAGCCATATTTCTCCTTTGAAGCATGGCTGTGCCATCTATACAGAAGCAATCTTCTTCATAGTTCTGTGTCTTAGTTTCCTTATCTGCGCAACGAAAATGATGGTATCACCTTCCTACAACTATTGTATGGGTTAACAGAATTGGCTTACACTTGTCTTTTTTCTAAACATCTTTGAAGATTTTGCTGGTCGTATACCATTATTTATTAAAATAATATGAAGATCCCCTATGTAACCTCCACTAACATCTTAGCAGAGCTAAGAAAATCAATACTACAAAAGGAAAGAGATGAGTCTCTCCCTTTCTTTTTAAGAACTAAAAACCAATTTTTTATATACAGTACCCATGACTTAACTGCTTACCACACTTTCTCTTTACTATAGTTCAAATGAGTTCTTCAGTAGTCTCAACTGTGCAAGACATCAACAGAGGTACGGTAACACTCATCGTGAAGAAAATTTTCACTCTTCTTTATACAACAATATATTATGAGTATTAGTATTTTAAACTCTATACTATTTTGCATTTTGCTTTTGTTCATTTAAAAAGCCAACAGATATAACTTCTATATTTATTTTAAAATAAGAAAAACAGTAGACAACTGAGAATTTTAATACTCCTCTAAAATCTAAATATAAATTCTTTTTAATAAAAAACAGCAGATTAATCCTGGCTTTGGAATCAGAGAAACCATATTAAAATGAATACAGTGTGATTCATTCAAAACCTGAATATAGTAATATATAATCCTGTCAAGCCACAGAGATTTTTAGATCAAGGCAAAAAAGGTAAATCAAACCTGAAATGAATGGATTAGCAGGAATAAGAGAGTTAGTGTAATATTCTTTTGTATTAAGTAATAGAGAAGCAGATTTTATCAAATCTTGCTTTCTAATTCCCATCTGGAAAAAACTGGCTCTGGAAATCAACAGGATCGAAGGAATGCCTTTGACATCCGCAAAGTTAAAAAGCATCAATAATTAGAATGGGCTTAATCCTTCTTCATTCAACAGCAGGTACTTTATATGCAATCACAAGACTTGATGAAAGTCAGACACAGATGTACAAACTATTAGATCTCACCAGATTTGTCCTTCTACCCATGGTTTAGTTTATGCTGTTTTAGGTTCTGCTTAACTGGGTTAATCCTGTAGGTAACAAATAAAGCCAGGTCAATAAGAGGGCAGGTGACAATCATTTTTAACTCCATGGACCATCAGATACAGATAGGATTCTTTTGAGTATCACTGTATATGTTAGTCTATATTAAGTTGAATCTGTGAAGTGGTCCTCAAATGTGATTCTTTGAGATTCCAAAGTAAGAAGAGCCTGCATGACAGATTTAGTGAGACCCCGTGTCAAAATAAGAAAATGAAAAGTGCAGGGGACATAGCTCAGTGTGAAGATCATAGGTTTGATCCCCAGTATAACACACACACACACACACACACCCCAGGGGTCATGGGTGGAAGGGTCTGAAGTAAACAGAGGTAAACATGAGACTCAACTGGTTGAAAATACTGGCTATTTCTGAGACTGGAAAGAGTCATTCAGTGGCTCTGAAATCTACCCTGTGTTCACAGCTCTAGCTGTTAAGGGTTTATCTCCTTTCTCTCATGGTGTTCTGAAGACTAGGAAAGAAAATAAAAATTTTAATTATATGATAAAATACCAGTATAGCTTTAACTGGAAATTGATTCTAAAAATTATTAATCTTTATAAATTTACCTCAAGTTTTTGGTAAGTCTTTTTACTCCAATTATTACTCTGGCTTATTAGAAAAATAAAGAGAAAAAATTGAAACTATGTTAGAACCTGTCTCATCTGATCTACTAAGTGAATTATTCTCTACCACTAGATTCTTTTGAGGATATTGTGTTTGCTCTTGCAAAGTAAATCAAAAACATATATAACCAATTATATTAGAATAGTACTAAAATACTATTTTGTTTCTCCATTTATAATAAAATTATTCCTTGAAACTGTGTAATGTACATCAATGAGTTTTAATTTTTAAAACACCTTATTTGCCTAATAGTTATCAGCATCCCTTTTTTCCTCAGTACTGTGGATTGAACCCAGGACCATCACACTGAGCCATGTTCCCAGCCCTTTTTAATTTTTTAGTTTGAGACAGAGTCTCACTAAGTCGTTGTGTTCCCAGGCTTGGCCTGAACTTGTGATCCTCCCGGGAGAGCTGGGATCACAGATGGCTTTCACCACACCCTGCAGTTGTCAGTACCCTTATATTTCTGTAGTGGTGGAAACAATTAGAAATTAAGAGGAAGAAACATTTGCATTATGAGGAAAAAGGTATATTTTTCAGTTTTGTTCCATTTTCATGCAATGAGAGAATCTTCATTAAATCTTAATTTCACTAAAAAATATACAGACTCTGTAAGCAGCAACATCTCTCCTTCCGACCTCTGTCCCCACAATCATAAATACCCCAAACTTTAAAAAGGAATTATTTCTTACCATATGAGATCTGAGACTATGATCAAACCCAACTAGACAAATGCTAGGCAACAAGTCAACAACTGTTCCCAGAGTCCTGGGCAATGCCTGGGAGAGCGCCTGCCAGGGCCTACTGTTTTCAAACGAGTTTCATTTCTCTAACAATTTAAATCTGCCAAGAGGAAACCGAGACAATCAAGCTCTGTGCCAAAAAGCCCCAAGCTTAAGTGAGAGATGTAGCCTCTCTTTAGCCTGCTGATGAGAGAGGGAGCAGAGGGACAGGAAAGAATAAAGATTTCTAATGAGCAGGACAGACACTCCGTGTGCTTTCTGAATGCCACAGCAGGCCAGTTTCCCGCCCTGGGTAGGGCACTTTGTTGAGCTCCATGTCCGGAATTGAGTGCACTCCCTTCCTCTTCCTGCACAAAGTACCATTGCATTTGAGCTGGATATTGTCCATAGCATACCTTCTTTCCATTTCCCCATCCTAGCTTTTCCACAACTGTGTCACCAGAAGAAACATGCCGTTAGGGAGGAGGCCATGCTCCTCTGGTCCAGAATCAGACCATAAAGCCATAGGGCCAAGGACATTTTCCCAAAGAGATTTAACATGGCCACACTCAGTTTCCTGGCCTTTTCTGTCTTTGTCACTTCAGACTTATCATCCTTTCGAAAAAAGAAAATAAAAAGAAGAGAAAGAAGCAGAAGAGAAAGAAAAGCAAGAAAAAAGAAAAGAAGAAAAAGAAAGAAAGAAAGAAAGAAAGAAAGAAAGAAAGAAAGAAAGAAAGAAAGAAAGAAAGAAAGAGAGAGAGAGAGAAGAGAGGGAGAGAGGGAGGAAGGAAGGAAGGAAGGAAGGAAGGAAGGAAGGAAGGAAGGAAGGAAGGAAGGAAGGAAGGAAGGCAGGCAGGCTAATAAGAAAGACAAACTGTCACATAGACTCCAGTTTGTAAGTGAGAGAGCTGGCAGTGCACCAAGAAGGGATGTGAGCCTCCTGTGCTCACCCATTCCTAACACTTCCTGTTTGAGAAATGAGAGAATCACTGTTTATTACCACAGGTCCCTATGGTGGGACCTGCAGTTTATCCAAGCAAGTACTATCAATGATAATACCAGATGACAATACAATGACATAAATGGTGAACATTGCAAGCATACAAATAAGCTACCTTGCCTGTTCTTATGAGGTACAATACTTTCCGAACCACAAGTTTAAGATCTTTTCTGAGGTTGAAATAGGATCTTATAAACCAGACTACTCTGAATTCAAATCTCTGCTCCCTACCAACTAGCTGTGTAAATTTGGACAATTAATAAATTGAGTTTCTTTCAACTTTCTCACCTTGAGAAAAACATAAAGCACTTTAATTCAGAGGTAATTTTGAAGATAAAGAAAGTAATTATTGAGGTAAAGCACACAGAACCACTGCAAAGCCATCACTGACATACAACACTCAGTAAATAATCCATTTGTTTTAAACTGGAAGCAAAAATGCAGTTTTAAATGATCCTGTTTATTGGGATCTTAAGATAATCACTAGAAATATTGTGCTTTTAAAATTCTTTCCAGAGATTTTTATCTCAGTTGTCTTCAATTAATCCTGGAAAATCCATTGTTTTCGGCATACCATCAGGGTAACTTTATAATCACAACTCAGAGTGAATTTGAAATAGAGGCTATTTTGCAGTAAACTGATGAACTTTCTGTAGGACCTTCCTGAGATGAGCTTTCTGGCAACATGTATAAATGCAATCAGAGTTACATTTCTAGAGATGTGTCCAAAGAGTGTATCAAGATAGCTCCAGGGATGCTCAGTGCAGGCTGTTAAAAATTGGAAAGCATGTGTATGTCTTTCCACAGAAGATTGCTTAGATACACTATGAAATATCTTAGTGGAGCATTATGTAGTCATTAAAAATATTGTAGAAAAATATGAGCAGATATAAAAAAATCACCATTTCATAAATGAAAAATATTTCATGGAGAAAACTATTAAAAGGATATATACCTAAATATTAACATCTTTATTTTAGCATAGTAGATTGTGGATGATTTTATTTTAGTACTTTTGGTTTTGTTTTTTTGAAACAAGTTATTTTTAACATATGTATTAGTGATTTTTAAACAATACAAAATGAATTGCTTGAAATTTAAATTTCACTATTTCACTAAATTTCAGAAATATAAATAATGATGTTCATATACCCAGGAACAAACCCACACATATTTATCCACATACTTGATTCATATTTTCCCTAAAATGCCATACATTGTTAGCCATTCTGTTTGTGTGCTCAAGTATACTTTCACTCACACATAAAATCTCCACTAATGTCTTACAGAAAATCTATTTCTTCAAATAGTCACTTAAAACAATTTAAAACTCTATTTAAGAAATAGTGTCAAAATATCTTTTAATGCCCCTTCAGTAAAGTCTTCAAATGCTGCTGACCTTGCATAATAATTTTTCCCTTACAACATATTAATTATTGTTCCGGCACCTCTGGCCTACTCGTGAAGTCAGTGAAGTGTGAAATGCCTCTGTGCAGAGTAATATTTCATATTTGCTACTTTATGTATTAATTACTTGTCTGTTTTTGCTAATCTAGTTGGGCAGCGTGGAGCTTCCTGCGTTTTATAATGAACTGTCAATGCAGAAAGGAGAAAAACAGCAAAAAAAAAAAAAAAATCACATTCAGTGACCTATTGACAGCTGCTCCAGGAAGAGCCACTTCTGCGCCAGGATCCTTATTGTCACTTGTCTTCTTAGGTGAGTGAGGCCCCTTCCTATAGCAAAACCTGGCTCTCCTGAGCTTCAAATAAGACAGGAGACGTTGAGAAGCAAGTAGTTCAAGTCACAGCTTATTGCTTTGAGCCTGAATAGAATATAAATTCCAAAGTCCAATGTCAACAGAAGACAATAAAGAGTGAAATTCAAAACTTTAATACTTTGAGAGATTAAGTGTTTATTATGGAGAAAAAGTGTTTACTATGGTTTATTCTGGTTCTCTTTACTTTGCACTTCAGCTTCTCAGTAGTTAAAATATAAATCAGTTTGGCAATTGGAGAAGAGCTGTTTTGATCTTGATCTCCAGGAGAGTCAGATGTTCCTCCCCCCTGCCCTGCTTCCTCTGTCTCTCCAGTCATTCAGATTGAACAGAAAATTCAGGTGTGACATTTTTTGATTCAGGAGCTGTGTGAAACAGTTATAAAGCTGCTGTGATTTACAGCAAAGAATAAAGCTCACCTAAGAGAACTCAGCCCCAATTTGCTAAAACTTATTACACCTCATTGGCCACTGAATAGTGAAAAGAAGAAAAATGAAAAAAAAAAAGTTATCTGAAAAGGAAACTTTACTAGCATGAGCCTAATGAGAAATGATTGGCTTAAAATTGCTCTGGCTACATCAATAGGTTCAGATTAACACTATTTATGATGTTATGATTTCCTATTTCCTGAGTTATATAAAAGCCAAAGGAGTTACTGAAACAATTCTAATGAATCAATGGATGTTTTTAGATGTCTGACTCCTGAGTCTAGTTAAATGTCTCCATGTGACTTATGTGGTTCTTTACTGAACGAATATCTCAGCTGTTGAGTAAATGTTATCAAAATCCAAATACACATTTATCTTAAACTATAGTGAATTCAAGACTATATATATGCCAGTTGATATGTTTTAATTCACACAGCACTAATAAAGTTCTATGAATTTGTTAAATAAATGAACAAGAGTGTGTAATTATTACTAGCGAGTCTCTTATGAATGACACCTCATGGCTCTGCAGATCAGGGGAATGGACTTTATAACACACCATATTCAATCCATATTTTTAACAATATTCCACAGCAAGATGTATTATCTTGTACCAAAAATCATTTGGGGACAAAGACAGGTAGACTTAAAGGTCAAAATGTCATTATGTAAAAGAAAAATAACAAATGGCTAGTTTACCTTAAATGAGAATTCTCGTTCTAAATCACTTTAAGATTCCCCAGTGTTTATCCATAATGGTGAATTTGGTGTGGTGAGTATTTTTTCACAATTTCCAAACTTTCTATTATATACTTACACAGTCATAATACATTTTCTTGGTAACATAACACTCTCATAGACATTATTTTTAGGCTAGAACAGAATTAGAATTTTAAAGAGTTGTTTGAGTGAGACATATTTTTGTACATATACCAATCAATTGTAACTTCACAAGATTTTGGGGATTCTCAGACCTGATAACTTTCTAAAATATGGACCAGATACTAAAACTCATATCTATGGAAGGCATTAAACACATATACTTCAGAACATTTATTTTAAAATAAAACCTTTCCTTAAGACACATACAAAGCAATCAAAGCAAATCCTTCATCCCTTATCACCAATCCCCCTTCATTTCTCAAGAGACAAGCATGATGATTTGAAACCCATATTGTTTCCCTTGCTCTGTTTAGTTTGGTTATATTCTGTTCCAGTTTGTCTACTTGTACTAGATTTGATGGCATGGACAGCTTTTCCAAAGATAGCAGGATATATTACCATAACCAATTTTTATTTCCCATTAACTTAATCTGAAGCCCTGTATTGCTTTCACTGTCTTGTTTTGAATGATTTTGATTCTGTTTTGTTTGATTGCTGTCTTGTCTTGACTGATTTTATTCTGTTATGTTTATTAGTGTCAAGTCTGAGAGTATAGACAACTACTCTGAAGACAATAAGATTCACTATGATACCCATTCTGGTTTGACTATTCTTCTTCTTTTGAAGTCCTATAATGTCTTCAATGTTTTGTTTTTATTGATTTTGTTCTGTACTGCTATGTTCAATTTTATTGTGCCTGATGATATGGGCAATTGTATTGAAGATAACAAGAGGCATCATGGTAACCATTGTAGATCAACTTGCATTTTGGTTTTAAGTCATGTACTATGTCCATCCTTTTGTTTTGACTGACCCCATTTTGTTTTTTCTCATTTGGTTTCATTCTCTTCAAAATAAAAATAAAAATTAAAAAAAGAGACAAGCATGAATTTGCTGTTTATTTTAGGTGGCATACCCATTTCCCAACTTGTATATTAATACAGATAATTCAAATTTGAACAAAATCATGTACAAAAAGCGTGATTTTATATAAGTTTAAAAACAAATCATTTCTTGCCATTTGGGATTGGCATTGGCAGAGTTCTATTAAATTGAATTGATCTGAGAATTGTTAAAAGGAGCGATACATGTTCTGCTTAAAACAATACAATTTCAGAATAAAATCAGAAGATGAATAAAAAGAGGGTGAAGGTTAATGTTGGAAAGCAGAAATCACTTCATAGTCATAGGCATATAAAAATAAAAGGCTCACCTTTTCTTTTGTTCATGTTATTGTCCATCTCTGATACAGTTTTATAATATATGCCTGAGGAGAAAAAAAAGCAAATATTTGAATGTCCAAGAATATATGCAGTATCATTCTGATGAAGCTTCCCACTCTGAAGTGTTTGCATTATTAACACCCTCTAAAATTTACTATAGTGACTAATTTGCTATAGTCAATGGACAGAAATCATGTCATATGATTTACACTACTACAAAATCTTTACTAACTTGGGCACTGTAAATTTGATCATTTAATAATTTAGTGCTAAATCGCTTCTTTTAATGAAAGAAGTTATCATGATTATTATTAATGCTATTTTTAGTTAGTTTTAAATTATGCCATTATGATAAAACATTCTACTTAATTTAATATTTCAACTCAAAATTAATTTCCAAAGGCTTTAATTCTAGTCAGTCTGGATAATTACAAGATATTGTAATACTCTTGCAATTGAATCTCTAAAGTATATTTAACAATAGAGTGTTAGGTAGATGTCTTATTTTGGTTATTGCAGCTTAGAGTTTGATCCTGATTTTTCAGAATTCCAACAAACTTCTAAATTGGAAATTAAAATATTCTTGCATTTTTGAAGAGAAGATAAACAATGGATAAAGATCTGATAAAAGCACAGCATAATTTTAAGTACTGTCATGAATTTGTGTGTGTGCATGTGTTTTTAAGAGAAGAGTGCCTTTGAAAAATAAAAAATTAACAGGCTACCTCAGAAAATCTCACGTGGCATCTTCTTCCAATTTATAGCAGCTGATGAATAGAAAAGGAATTTTGACATTTTCTGGAAAGCAGTAGTTATTTCTCATGCTGACAGGTGTTGGTGTAAAAGCAGCTTGCAACTTAAGACCACCATCTACTGGCTCTGTCCAACTCTGCAAACAGGATCAGATTGGTAGCCAAATGACTCTACACGTACTCTATTAAAATTCTACAAACACCTTTTCCAAAGAATACACAAAACTGACAACCCATCTCCTGACCGATACTTTAATATTCAGTAACCTACTTTAAGACACTAACTATCCTTCAAGAAGCTACAATAACTAGATTCCATTTTGTTAGATGGTATTATCAATGATGATGAGCTGCAGATTTTTTTTCACATAAATTTGGTATTCTTGAAACACATTTTATTGATAGATAGGTATATCAAAGATTATGACCTGCTAAGAAAAGATAGTTCATGAAAGTCACAGTTCTATTTAAGATTGAAGTAGAAAGGCTGTGGAGGCCCCTTTATATTTATGTGCATTGTCTTATACAACTCAAGAGTCATGGTTTGGTATTGACTTTGGAGGAATGCTACTGCTCTGAAAAGGACACGGGACGGCAGCACAGCCTCACTGTCATTGTCAGAGCTTTTCAAATTACTATAACTAATGATTTCCACCAGTGAATAAAAGTTGTTAGAATTCCTGAGTTTGCCACCTTAGCTCTCTTCTCTCCCAAATGAAAATGAACTCTTATTTTTTGTTTAGATTCAAAGCATATCACTATCTACCTAATCGTCCATACTTGAAATCTTGCCTGAGGTTTTCTATTAAAATAGAAACAATGAAACAGAACTTTCTTAATCTTCTCAACACTAAATCTGTTCATCTACTGCAATTTTTTTACTATAATCCCTGCCTTTCTGCCTGTTACAGTGGAAGATGTTCCTTTCCCATAAAAGCCCATCTCCACTGCAGCCTATACTACATCAAAAATATTTATTGCTATGGCTAAACTTTTTTAATACTACATTATCAATTTCCCCTTATCAGCTTATTCTCATTGGTATAAAAAATGTTTACTTGTGCACATTAACAAAAAATCTTGACTTTCTGCTCTCTACTGTTCTATTATATTATCCCAGTCACAGAGAACTTTCTGGAAAAAGTTGTCTACAATCTTTCCATCTCTTGTACTACTTCCCATTTGGACATCAACCACTCCAGCAGGTTTTCTACCTCACCACTCACCAATAATTTGCACATCCACCAATAACACTTCTGATTTCAATTTTACAAACTTTCAGTAGTACTGGAAATATAAGAAGTGAATATGTTTCATAAAACTATTTATTACAGTGAGAAGTGAATTGCCATTAATCCCCCTCAAAATACTCCTCTCTGACATCAAACACTTATTCCATTGTTCTTGTCACTTTCTGAAGCACTTGTGGAGGTCTTCTTTCCTGAGTGTCTTTATGTGTTATGATCAAAACACACTGAATATTGCTGCTCAATGCCATCCAACAAAAAGGTAGGCTCTTCAAAAACATTATTGTGTGCCCTCATCTACCTTGGTCACTGGACCTGGCATAGATTGATACCTTGATCTTCCTAAATTCCAAAATGACCATGAAAGGTAAACATTTCTAATGGATTCAGGACATCAAGGTAACCATGACAGTGCAACTGAAGACACTTATGAAAGGAGACTTCCAGAACTGATCAGAAAGTGGGATGTGCTGGAGACATATTTTGAGGGGGAAAAATTTGGCATTGTGTATTTGATTGTACTAAATTTGTTGTAAATTTAAACATCTTGTATTAACTATTTTGACTTCTCAGAAAGCCTGTTTACTGACTCTCAAATACTTCACGCTGTTTGTTTTTACTCCTATCCTTATTGGCTATTCTTTTGCGGGATCTTATTTTCTGCTAGAGCTGAAATATTGGAAAGCATTAGCGTTTAAGACAGGGGATCCTTTCCTTCTTTATCTATACCTTCTTTCCAGGTGATTTCAACCAGTTCCGTGACTTCAGAAAATATTCATACTTTCAGTGATTCTGAGGTTTATTACTCTAGTCAGTTTTTTATTGTTTTTTTTTTCCTGAGAAAAGTGACTTTATTAGAGAAAGCCAGAGTTACATAGAATTTAAGAGTTGGCACTGGGGCCCTTCTTGCCAAAGATGAGCACACATTAACAAAGCACCAGTTATACTGCATCCACCACTTGGCCCAGCCTGTCTTCTGTCTTCTTTCTTCTTTCTTCTGTCTCCTGTCTTCTGTCATCTTCTTCTACCTTTTCTTTCCTTTCCTTTCCTTTCCTTTCCTTTCCTTTCCTTTCCTTTCCTTTTCTTTTTTCTCTTCTCTTCTTCTTCTTCTTCTTCTTCTTCTTCTTCTTCTTCTTCTTCTTCTTCTTCTTCTTCTTCTTCTTCTTCTTCTTCTCTTCCTTCCTCTATTCCTCCTCCTCCTCCTCCTTCTTCTTCTTCTCTCCCTTCACCTTCCCCTCTATCTCTCCTTCTCCCTTTCCCACCTCCTTACCGTTTGGCCACCTTGGGAGTCTGACCTCTCACTTTTCCAGCCCAAGCTAGGGAACTATGGACTTTACCTCCAAGCATTCAGCCAACTACCTCCAGCATGGCCAGCTACCCCCACCCTGTCCTAGGGTGACATCATCCTTCAGTGGCTTGCCTGCCAGGAGTATGACTTGATCTTCTGGTGCTATGCCCTTCAGGGAGGCCACATGAACCTTGATCTGGGTGACCATCTGCTGGCTGGTCACTTTGAGAGTGTGTAGCTCCTGGGTACAGACAAAAAGCTGCATGTTGACAACTGAACAGCTAACCCAGGCACTGCTACCACAAAGATAGAGTCCCTACTCCAGCCTTAAACTTTAATGAGAATTAATTTTTAGATTCAGTTGACCTTGATATTCCACTTTAATTTGTAGCATGAATAGGAATTTTCATTAATCTGCCTCACATAATTTCTAAGACCTGAAAAATCTGTCTTCCCCTTGTTTTTTTTTATATATCAGTATCTATATCTCTATATCTATATCTATATCTGTATCACCACTATCTACCTAATTTTTCTAGCAACTATTAAAAGTTCTTCTCTTTTCTATCTTTTACTAATCCATTAATAAATCAAATTCTGTTCCAAAATACCTCCAAAATCTGTACTCTACATCTGCAAACCAGACCACTACCATTTTCCTCACATATTACTTGATCTCTAACCTTGTTATTTTTTTCACACTTTAGCCAGAGTGACTTTCTTTAAAGCAGAAGTTATATAATGTAACTGTTCCATTTAAAACTTCCAGATTAAAATCTCCAACCCTAGGATCTGGACTCCGTTTACTTCCCTATGTTCATCTCTTTTATCTTCCATCCTCAACACATCCCAGACACACTTGATTTATTTAGTTCTTAAGCAGGCCCAGCTCATTCTTCCCCTAGGGTTTTTGCATGAGCCAGTTCCTCTGGATACACAGTGCCCTAGGTCTTTGGTGGGTTGGTTTCTCCCCATCATTGAGATTTCCAAAAGCTTCATTTCTTTCTTGTATTGTCCTAATAATTTTAGAAAATTATAACTCCATACTTCCCTAGTTTTTTAAGTCACCTGTTTATCTATCCAACAATTATTTGTTAAGGACTCTAGGCTCTGAGGGGTAGGTAAAGGGGTTGCATTATCAATTTCTCAGAGAGGGCTTTCTTAAGTATTCAGTATACAAAATCAGACCTTAATCAGTCTGTTTCAAAATTATTGCTATCTTATTTTTTAAAACTTATGTACTGATTGTCAGTTCCCTCCTGGTAGAGTATGTCCTTCACAACAATGAAGAGTTTGTCTGTCCTTTTCATCTTGATATCCTTAGCAGGTACAGCAGTTCATCATATTTTCTAGGTACTCAACAAATGTGGAACTAATGATAAATTACTGAATAATTAATTAAAGAGCCTTGATTTTCCTTCTACAGCAGCCCACATCTTGGGAGGCCAGCTCAAACTATCTGCTCCTCCTCCATTTTTTCAGTTGCATCCCAGAGCCTTAGGACTTTCACTCCTTACTCTCTCCTTAGAAACTTTTCTTCCCACCTGCGCAGCCATACTCCAGAGACAATAATACAGTGTAAGGACTGAAAGTTGGGCTCTTCAGGCAGTCTTCCTAGGTTTTAATTCCACTTTTAACATTTGCTAATATTTGCTAACTGACCTGCTTAGCCAGTCTGTGTCTATTTCCTTGCCTATAAAATGGAAACAATGATGGTACCCATTCCCTAGATATTTGTAAGGGATTAGTGAGTTAATCCAAGGTAAACATTTGGGCCAGGATAGGAAAAGTGTGGATGAGTGTTAGTGGTTTATCTTCCAGCTTAAATAGCCATTCTAAAACACTCTCCTCCCTTTACCACTCTCTCACCCATTCCATGCTGCAACCTCACTTAGAAACTTTCAACAGCTCCCAATACTCAAAGAATCACAACTTTGATTTGTACTTCAAGGACTTTTCCAATGTAGTCCTGTAACTTTCTTTACATTATTTACCTTCATGTGTCATACAAATGTTTTACTCAGTCCACCCAATGCACACGTGTCACATCAGTTAATATTAACAAATCGCTGTATCGGAGCTAAGTATTGTTCTTGAATAGATACATTTTTTCTCTAATTCACAAAGATTTAGCCTCTGTACTAAGATTCTCCATTTACACAAAACAAAACTGATGGGGGAAAAATCTAATAAGAAAAAGTATATATTAAAAGAATGTGAAACATCTTACAGAATCCAAGGGAAAGCAAGAGGGAAAACAACAGACTCAGAAAGGATAAGAACCAGGGTGTGTCCTAAGTTCTAGGGACAGAATAGCATTTCCTAGATTCTAATACCAGAGAGAGTGTCAACAATCTTTATGTCACTCTTCCCGTCAAAGATCACATCACAGCAAAATAGCAATTAACCTGTCCTAGACTACATGTGTACTCCTTAGCATACAAAAGGGTCTAGAAGATCTGTCAAGCACTGGGACCACTAAAGTAGCACAGTGATGAGCTAAAGTTGAGATGCCCACAATATCACTTTACATTTTATTTTTCCAGGTTTTATGTTTGTTTTTTGTATTTTCTGTCACCTTCAATAGAATATAAGTTCCTCAGATTCAAAATCTCTATGCTTTGCTCTCTGATGTCAAAATGTTCCCATGTCAAAATGTTCAATACATATTCATTAGAAGAATGAATCTGTAAGAAACATTAAAGGACATAATAAGGCTGAGTGGGCTCAGCAACCACCAAGGCAGTCTTAGTGTTGTGTCCAAATGGCATAGCTAATGACCCTGTGGAGCCAGCATTGGTTTTGTGAGATCTGGACACCAAAGAACAAGGTCCCCTCCATCCTTGTTTGTGGAAGGGAAGGGTTAGAAACATTGAAATAACTGAGGTAATAGCAATCATTTGGTTTACATATAAAAGACATTGTCACTCTCATTTCTAGATGAGAAAATCGAATTGGAGGAGTAATTCAAGTTGCAGAGTTAAATCAAGAAGCCAGAATTTTAACAAAACTTAAGTCAGTTCAGCAGAGTACTTAAGAAAGCCAGTAAAACTCTATGTAACCCTGGCTCCACCATTCACTACCCCATCACCTAAACCAGTCACACATTTTCTCCATGTCTCGAGGTAGTCAACCTCTAGATTTGTTGGGGGAATTAAGTGAGAGAATTCCTGCTAAGCACTTAGTGGAGTGCCTAGCACATAGTAAGAAACCTATATATATTACTAATGTAATAAAAATTAATGCTTTTATTACAGAACAAATGCTTATTGAGAACCTAGTACAATTGTTTGACTGTGTCCCCAAAATTTATGTCTTAGAAGCATAATCTTTGATATCACAGACTTGGAGCAGGGTTACTAGGGATGTGTTCAGGTTTTAGCCATGAGCTCTATCATCATGAATGGATTAATGCCACTATGAAAAGGCTTGTGGGAATTCCCTCTTCTCTCTCTCTCCCTCCCTCCCCATACTCTCTCTTGCTCTTCTGTCTCCTCTCATATGAGGACACAGTGAGAGACCCACAATAAATGGCAGCATTTTGATCTTGTACTTTCCAGACTCCAGAACTCTGAGAGATAAAAATTTGTTCTTTATAAGATTCTGAATCTGAAATATTCTGTTATAGCATTAAAATAAATAAAGACACCTACTGTAAGGGATATTGAAGATGTAAGTATTAGTAAAATGTGACTACCAATTTTCAAGTGCCTGACAGTCTAGACTTCAAACAGACAAATTGAAAAAGAGGAATAATAAATAATGGTATGATATGGCATGGAATTCTATATGGCCTGATATGGCACTGTATGCTAGAGATAAATACAAGATACAGCACAAGAAAAACACCACTATATGCTAAGAGAGTTTCAGACGTTTTCCAAACAAAGTTAACTCTGGGGAAAAATCCAATAGGATTATTTATGTGTTTTCAGGCAAAGAAATATGAACATACAGGGTGTATGTCATACAGTATAAGACAGCAACACAAAGAAAGGCATAAATACAGGGTGATTAGAAGTAGGTTAGGGAAGAGAATTGAATGTATGGAAAATGTGACATGGAATTGAAGAGGTAGACACTGGTCAATTCAGGCCTTGTATAACATAATAAGAAACTTTACTTGCTTCTTTTCACAATATGGAATAATAGATATTTACAAAATTTAAAAGGTGACCTGAGGGTAAAAGGGAATATTAAGGTTGAGGAGGAGGACTGGGGGTGAGAGGCAAAAGGAGGAGGTAAAACAGGGTAAGAAAGGGGAGAAAAGAGGGAAGGGAGGGTGGATATGACCATAGCACAATATATGCATGTTTTGAAATGTCACATGAAAGCTCATAAGTTTGTACAATTAATGCTCATTGTTAATTATGACTTTTAAAAAGGAAAGGAGATAGTGTGGTCAGATGTTCATTGAGTAGATCACTCAACAGTGAGTGGAGGACAAATTTGAAGAGGACAAGAACAGTGTGAGAGATTCCTACTAGAGAATGACTGCTGAGATAGGAGATAATGAGAGATAAAAAATGTCACAGAGCCTGGAATCTCCCATGTGGGCCCACCCTGCAACCAGAATGTAGCAGAAGCCCCGGTCAGGTGTAAGCTGCCTGGAGCCTCCCCTGTGGGCCGTCCCACTACCAGGAACATCGCCGAAGCCCTCCCCACGCTGAAAACTGCCCTGGACTGCTTCTGCTGGGCCCGCCCTCCCACCTGGAACATCAGAAGACCTCAGCAGGCTCCAGTCCGTGTAAAAAACCTTGGAACTTCACTCCCAGGTGGCGAACCTTGGACTGCAGTGCATTAACTGTGTCAGTGTGGTGAGTATGCCCCTAAAATAGAGGTGTAGAGTGGGTAAATAGGGCCAGTAGTAAAACCCCCTACAACTAACCATAAGACCTTGGTGAGTCTGAAAAGAGTGTGGGTGACCCACTCCTACACACAAAAAAACATCAGGCAGAGTGAAAATGACAAAATGAAAAAGTAAAATGCAGTCTCAAACAACTAGTCCACCAGAAGCAAGTGCGGGAGACATTGAAATAGAGGACCCCAAAAGTAACACATCAGAAATCTCTGAAAAGATAGAGAATAAAATAAAAAAACAACTCCATGAGGCTATAGAGGAACTCAAATTAGAAGTACTCTCTCATGTAAAGATAGAAATAACAACCTTAGTAAAGGAGTTGTTTAATGAAGCTAAAGAAGAAATAGAGAAAAAAGTACATGAGCATGGGAAACTGATTGAAACCTTGAATGAACAATATAGAAAACAAGCAGAATTCATGAAACAAATGCAAAGAGACATCCAAGAAGCAAAAAATTCTATTGAAAGCATGCAAAACTGCCTAGAGGAAGCTGAGAATAGGATTTCGGACCTTGAGGACAGGATCACAGTTAGAGATCAGGAAAGGATAGAACCTTTAAAACTAACAAAGCAGCATGAAATGACAATCCAGAAGCTTCATGATGATGCCAAGAGCAACAATATAAGAATAATGGGCATTAGCAAAGATTTAGGAGTCCAGGCAAATGACATACGAAAAGTATTTACCGAAATACTAGCAGAAAATTTCCCAAACACGAAGAAAGAATCTGATATGCAGATAAGCAAGGCATATAGAACACCAAACAGTCACAATCAACATGAATCCACACCCAGACATGTAATAATTAAGATCTCAGACATACAGCATAAAAACAGAATATTAAAAGCTGTCAGAGAAAAGACACAACTCACCTATCAAGGAAAGCCCATTAGAATCACGGCAGACTTTTCAGCACAAACCCTCAAGTCAAGAAGAGCTTGGAGTGAGATATTTTAAGGCCTGAAAGAAAACAATCTTCAACCCAGACTAATGTACCCAGCAAAACCTTCATTCAAATTTAATGGAGAAGCAAGATACTTCCATGACAAAGAACAACTGAAGAAATTCACATCCACCAAACCAACCCTAGAAAGAGTACTGAAAGACATACTAGACAGAGATAAAAATGACCACAATCCCCAAAATAGCAACAGAAAGAAACCACCAGGTAGGATAAGCAATTAAATAAGGGGAAAAGCCAAAAGAAACAACTGGAACATAACATGGCAAAGCTGAGCCAATACATATCAGTGATTCCATAAATATAAATGGCCTCAACTCACCTATAAAAAATAGATTGACAGAATGGATCAAGAAAACATGATCCCACATGTTTATGCTGTATACAGCAAACACATCTGACCCAAAAAGAAACTCACAGATTAAAAGTCAAAGGATGGAAAACAGCATACCATGAAACAGGAACCCAGAAAAAAGCAGGGGTAGCTATTCTATTTGCAGACAAAGTGAACTTCAAACCTAAAATGATTAAAAGAGATAGAGAAGGTCACTACATACTCATTAGTGGAAAAATTCAAGAGGAAGAACTAACAATTATAAATATATATGCACCAAATACAGGAGCACCCAACTATATAAGACAGATACTAATGGACATGAAAAATCAAATATACAAGAACACAATTACAACAGGAGATCTTAACAGCCCATTGTCACAAAGAGATAGATCAACTAGACAAAAAGTCAGCAAAGAAATAACAGAACTGAATCATACTTGTGAGCAATTGGACTTAGTAGACGTTTACATAGTTCCACCCAACCCCATCAGAAAACACATACTTCTCAGCTGCACATGGGATATTCTCCAAAATAGACCATATATTACCCATAAAACATTCTTAAGTAAATGCAAAGGTATTGAAATCATACTATGCATAATATCTGACCATAGTGCACTGAAATTGGAAATCAATGACAAAAGAAATTGCAAAACCTGCATAAATATATGGAAATTAAATAACAACCTTTTGAACAACAAGTGGGCTACAGATGAAATTAAAGAAGAAATAAAGCAATACCTGCAATTCAATGAAAATATAGAAGCAACATACTGTAATCTGTGGGATGCAATGAAAGTGGCCTTAAGAGGGAAATATATAGCAATAAATTGTCATATCAAGAAAACAGAACGAGCACAAATAAACAACCTAATGCTCCATCTCAAGCTTCTAGATAAAGAAGAGCAAGCTAAACCTAAAGCTCATAGAAGAGAGGAAATTGTAAAGATTAGAGCAGAAATCAATACAATTGAAACTAAAAAAAAATACAAAGAATTAATGAATTGAAAAGCTGGTTTTTTGAGAGAATAATCAAAATTGACAAGCCCCTAGCTAACCTTATCAAGAGAAAGAAAGAAAAAACTCAAATTCACACAATAAGAACTGAAAAGGGGAAAATTATTACAGATCCCATGGAAATTCAAAAGATCATGAATACCTACTTTGAAAATCTCTACTCACATGAAGAGTGGAAAACACAGAAAATGGACACATTTCTAGAAACATATGAACTACCAAAGCTCAACCAAGAAGATATAGCAATTTTGAACAACCCAGTATCAGCTACTGAAACTGAAAATGAAATTAAAAACTTACCAACAAAGAAAAGCCCAGGTCCAGATGGATTCACAGCTGAATTCTACAAGAAATTTAGAGAAGATTTGATGCTAACATTCTTTAAACTCTTCGAAGAAATTGAGAAGAAAGCAATCCTCCCTAAATCATTCCTGGAGGCAGGTATCACTCTGATACCAAAACCAGAGAAAGATCCAACCAAAAAGAGAACTATAGGCCATTCTCACTAGTGAACATTGATGCAAAGATTCTCAATAAAATACTGGCAAATAGAATGCAGAAAATCATCAAGAAGATTATACAACATGACCAAGTCGGGTTCATTATAGGAATGCAAGGATGCTTTAATATATTCAAATCAATAAATGTAATACACCACATCAACAGAGCCAAAAAGAAAAACCACATGGTCATCTCAATAGATGCTGAAAAAGCTTTTGATAAAGTCCAACACATGTTCATGATAAAACCCTTTAGAAAGTCGGAATACATGGTGTCTACCTCAACCTTATAAAGACCATCTATAACAAACCAACAGCCAATATTATACTAAATGGACAAAAACTGAAAGTATTCACTTTAAAATCAGGAACAAGACAAGGATGTCCACTATCACCACTGCTTTTCAATATAGTTCTGGAAACACTAGCCAGGGCAATCAGACAAGAGACAGAAATAAAAGGAATAAAGATAGGAAAGGAAGAAGTTAAATTATCACTATTTGCAGATGACATGATACTCTATATAGAAGACCCAAAAAACTCCATTAAAAGACTATTAGAAGTAATAAACAAATTCAGCAGGGTAGCTAAGTCAATGCTCAAAAATCAATAGCATTCCTGTATACAAACAAAAACTCACTAAAAGAGAAATTTTGGAAATATCACCCTTTACAACAACATCTAAAAAAATGAAATACTTAGGAATCAACCTAACTAAAAATGTAAAAGACCTATATGCTGAAAATTATACTAAACTGAAAAAGGAGATTGAAAAAGGAGATTGAGGAAGTTATAAGAAAATGGAAGGATATTACTTGCTCTTGGTTAGGAAGAACCAACATTGTGAAAATGGCCATACTCCCCAAACTGTTATACAGATTTAATGCAATCCCAATCAAAATACCATTGCTATAACTCACAGATCTAGAGAAAACACTCCTAAAATTCATTGGAAACAGATTATTACTGAAAAGTTTCTGCACTTCAAAAGGAAATCACCAACAGAGGGAAAAGAAAACCCACAGAGTGAGAAAGAATTCTAACCAGCAACCCCTCAGACAAAGGACTTGTGTCCA
Source organism: Hydrochoerus hydrochaeris (assembly GCA_004027455.1). Classification (NCBI taxonomy): domain Eukaryota; kingdom Metazoa; phylum Chordata; class Mammalia; order Rodentia; family Hydrochaeridae; genus Hydrochoerus; species Hydrochoerus hydrochaeris. Next base: position 233,202 of record PVLA01002489.1, read on the forward strand.
GAACATATAAAGAATTGAAAAACATCAAGCCCCCAAATTCAAAGACCCTCTCCAAAAATGGGCATCTGAGATGAACACACAGTTCTCAGAGAAAGATATACAAATGGCAAATAAATACATGAAGAAATGTTCACCATCACTGGTTATTTGAGAAATGCAAATTAAAGCAACACTGAGATTTCACCTCACTCTGGAAAGAATAGCTGCCATCAAGAAATCAACTGATAACAAACGTTGGCAAGACTGTGGGGAAAAGGGAACACTGCTCCACTGTTGGTGGGAATGTAGACTGGTGCAACCACTGTGGAAATCCATATGGAGAATTCTCAGAAGACTAAGATTGGGAGCCCCATTCAATCCAGCTATTCCTCTCCTGGGTATTTTCCCAGAAGAATTTAAAAGTTCATATCACAGTGATATATATGCACCCACATTCATAGCAGCACAATCTGTGATAGCTAAATCTTGGAAACAACCAAGATGCCAATCTACTGCAGAGTGGATGAAAAAGATGTGGCATTTTTATACAATGGAATATTACTCAGCTATAAAAAAGGATGATCTTGAGGCCTTCATGGGTAAATGGAGACAACTTGAGACTATCCTCATTAGTGAAATAAGAATCATATTTATAAATATCATACTGTGTCTCTAGTATAAAAAGTAAATAAGAATTATAAGTATAATAAAACCAAAATGTATAAATGCTATTGTAAAAAAGAGAGGGAAAAAAATGCTCCAAGGGATATAACTGCATGTATGTTTGAGTGTGTAAAATAGATGACCATATTGCTGAGTCTTTGTTGGATGTTTGAGCAGAACTGTTTGCAGTCTCATTGAATGTCTACTATGTATCCTTTAACTTTGTAACTTGAACAACTCTATCCAAGATGACTTATGTAATTTATAAACTAGTGATTTCTTAGTGGGTTTTTTCTCTTTTCCCTTTTTTTTGTTTCTTTTTCTTTCTTTCTTTTAGAATTCTGTATTGTTGCTACCCTTTTTTGTTTTGCTTTTTTTTCTTCTCTTTAAATAAAATTTTTAAAATATATAATTGCTATTGTAAAAAAGAGGAAATAGGAAGTGCTATAAAAGATATAACTGCATGTATATTTAAATGTGTAGGATTGATAACCATATTTCTAAGTTCTTGTTGGATTGTTGAACAGATCTGTTTGCACTCTCACTGCTTGAGTGTCCACTTTGTGTGCTTTAATTTTGTAACTTGAATGACTATTTCTAAAAGAACAATATGTAATTTATCAACTAGTGATTTCTTACTGTTTATCTTTTTTTTGAAATTCTGTAATATTTCTATCCTTTCTCTGTTTTCTTTTTTCTCTTTAAAGAAAAAAAATGTCACAAAAGAGAGGAAAGAGGTGGTTAAAAAAAGAACCAAAATCTCTACAACTGGCTAATTGGATAAAATCTATGTTGGGAGCTGGGTTTGGTAAAGGAAGTAGTTCAATGGGGGATGTCTAAGAAATAGAAATGAAGAGAGGAAGAAAAGGAAAGATGAAGATGATAATGGCAAAAAGAAAGTTAAAGTGAAGCTTTTACTGGGCCAAATTCTTCCTACAGGATTTTCTAAATATATAACTCCAGTAAGATGGAGTTCATTGTCAGCAACTCTTGACACCATATGCCTTCCTCTTACTGGTGGTACAGATAAGAATTTACCACTATTTTTTGGCCTTTACTATATTTTCTAGTCTGTTTAAAAATCTATTTTAGAGAGAATAAAACCAAACAAAATAAAACAGAATAAAGTCAATCAAAACAAGACAGTGTGACACAGGATTTTAAAACAAGATAATAGGAAATCAACAGTGGTTAACATAATGCCTCTTATTGTCTCACAATAGCTGCCTGTACCTTCAGACATAAAATCAGACAAAACAGAAACAGAAGAGAACCCATGAAAACAAAATAATGAATACAATAAAGGACTTCAAAACAAGATAATAGTAAATCCAAAATGGCCACCGTAATAGATCTTGTTATCCTTGAAATAGTTGCCCATGCCATCAGATACAACACAGTCAAACAAGATAAAATAAAACAAAACCCAACAAAACAAAACAATGAGAATGGTATAGGATTTTGAAACAAGATAATAGGGAATTAACAATGGCCACCCCCTTCAGAAGGAGATCCCCCATAGAGGCCACATTGTGTATTGTTATCCTCTGAATAGATGATCAGACTACTGGCTTGAAGCCTGCAAAGTCAAGAAAGACTAAATACTACGAGCAATAAGTTGTATTCTACTTCATTAGCTATCGTCACAGCCTGTGTTTCTCTGGATCAGCCAGTTGCTTACAGCAGGGGAGGGGGAAGTTGGCTTTTCCTGTCTCCCTGCCTGCATGCCGGAAGGGGCTGGCATCTGAGAATTCAGGATAATCCACTAGTTTAACACAACATCAAACACAAATTCCAAACTGACAGAATGCACATAAAAATCATTGTAACTTTAGAGTCTTATTCATTTTCTATGTTTATGTGTCTCTATACATATACATGAAGGTGTTACTTGAGGTAGTCTATATCAAAGCCGTGTAGAGCAAAACACATAGTAGGTGTTCAATAACACAAGTGTAACCAATATTTTCTGATATACATCATACACCACATATTGTTCTAGGCACTTTTCACACACTGTATCACAAGATTCCCTACCAAAACTATAGAGTAGGTATTATGTCCATTTTTTTTTTTTTTTTTTTTTTTTTGCTGGTGCAATTTCTCTTTTTTGACTTAAGATTTTATTGGCATGTTTTAGGTATACATAGTAATCACATTCATCATAGAGAATTTGATATATCCATTTTATAGAAGAGGAAACTGAAGCTAAGAAATGTTAAACAACTTCCCTAAGGTCACACAACCAGCAGAGCTAAATGCATATTTGGACATGCTTAATCATTGTGTTAGACTTGTTGAATGAATAAATCAACATTTTTTTCCCTCTAGAAACCCATAACTTTTTATATCATAAAGCTTCTGAAGTTAACACAAATATACCTTTTCTAAAGCCACAGAGCTTGTCTTCTGTTGCACAGATAAAGCAGTAAGTTTCCCCTCTTGCTTTATAAATCCCAGGTAAAGCTTCTTTCTCCTGCACTTCACCTCTTGCTCTTCACAGCTCAGTACTAATCATCAGCCCATAATGCAGTGAGAATTGCCAACACCATCCCGATGATGTAGTTATTTCCAATTGGCACTTGGGAGCAGTGAGGATAGGAGGCATTACTCATAGCCAAGAGTACAGATGTTTCTAATTGCTTTCCATTACCAAGAATAACAGCTGTTTACATCTATCAGCAAATAATTCACTAGAGCTCCAGACTATTAAGATAACACACCCCACCTGGTCACCATCACAAGTTGTCAAGGCCAAGATGAGGCTGCCAGAATCCCCTTCTGCATCTCTGTTCATCAACTGACAGCATGTGTCACCTTCAGATATCCTTATGCTACCCCACAAGCTCTGGCTTCTTGGTGGCCTGACACATCAAATGGACATATGGATTCTTCATGGCTTTGCAGTAAATGTTTTATGGTTATCTTGCAGCCAAGGGCAGCTGACATGAAAAAACAAGGGACTTGCAAATAGCCTGATGAAAGAATTTCTACACTTTTTTTTCCACAGGAGAGGAAGACGTGTTCTGCTTAGAGGAGTTTTGCAGCTGCAATGTGCTTGACTTCCTTTAACGCACCAACAAATTGGATTAGGTGATAGATTATGCAGTTCAATTGCATCCCAGGGACATGGGCACGTGCTTGGATACAATCCCCAAAATGGACAGACAATGTTAACAGTTCAGCGAACTTTATCACATAGCTTTATTGGCCGCAAAAGAATACAAACACTCCAACATATCATAGATATTGGAGTTAAAAAGACCAATAGCACCTCCATGCCAATGCAGCATTGATCCCTACTGCATATTTTTTCCAGCCTCATTTAAAGTGACTCAGGCAATTAGTCTCTACCATTTTTTCTTAGGGAAACCATTTCAGGGAATAATATGACTTTCTCCATTATAGCTTCTGCCAAACCTATGCCTAAAATTGACTTTCTATGCATTTAAACACAATTTTTAATCCATGAATTTTTTAAGAACATAATAGAGTGTTACCTATTTTAAATCATGCAAGTATTTCCAAATGTATACAAGCTGAAATTTTTCCTTATGGTTTGGGTTAGTTTATCTCCAAGTTCCTCCATCAGTTCATCCCTTCTGGGTATTTGTGTATCATTCCCCCATCAAAAAGTTGTATCCAAGGAGTCCTTCAAATCCAGGCTAGCCTTTGGTATTTCTGGCTAATAGAATATGCTCCACATGTTACCTGGCCAGGGATGAGCATGATTCTTAAAAAGACTACCAGTTTCTGTATCCCTCCTCTTGGAACTGTTGCTTTGAGGAAAGTCAAGTACTGTGTGTGTCCCTTACTATCCTGAGGCATCTTTGCTGTAAGAAAGCACAAGGGACAAGTGTGAAGGAACTATGAGCAGGAACGAGTGATAACAACCCTTTCTGCACTGGCTCAGCCCCTCCAGGATCCCGTTCATCCCTCCATCTCTAGCAGTTCACCCACCTCAGCTGAGGCTCCAGACACTGCAGCACATGCACGCTGTTCTTCAACTACTGATGCAAAAAGAGGCGGGCAAAATAAATTTCTTAATGTTGTGAAGCAATAGTTCCCGGAACACAACCTCATCCCGCCTTCTATGAATCTCTTTCACTTCCTTAAAATTATTTGATAACACTGGTGACATACCCCCCCTCCAAAAAAAATCTTCCTTTTAAATCAGAAGTCATAAGTACTATTACAATTGCTAAACAAAGAATTACAAAAGGCGAGTGTTCAAAATACACCTTAGTCATTTCTTTTTCCTCTAAATCTGTGTCTCACTCCACTGTTAACAAGTTCACAGCCATAGCTTTGCCCACAAAATATATTGTTATATATTTGAAATCAGGGTATCAATTCAAATTGCAGTGCTTAGTTTTTCTGGTCCAAAGGCATACCTGAGAGAAGTGTAATTTGAATTTGAATAAAATTCCTAATTCTAAGAAACTTAGTTATTTTAATAGCACTCCAACAAGTTTCAAAAATCATAAAATTTTCTTTTCACAACATCAAACATAAATCTATAGATGATATTGGAGATAGTACCAGTTTTGGAAATTAAAAGTATTACTTACAAAATATGTTTCTTTTAAAATAAAGCCTTATCTCTGTAGATATTATACATTCAGTGGAATATTATATATTATGTTTGTACTATGTATATACAAGTGTGTGTGTGTGTATATATATATATATATATACACACAAATTTTATGTACTTTTCCATCAGTACATGCATACATATATTTACACAGGTAATTTTCTGTATCGATGTATATAAATTTTAATAAACAATAGTTATACTTTAACAAATACATATCAGGGTGGTTTTTTTTGTTTTGTTTTTCATTGTTGTTTTTGGTACCAGGAATCAAACTCATGACCTCATGCTTGCCAGGCAGGTGCTGTACTGCTAAGCTGAAGTACAAACTGGCCAAATATGAATCATTCTTTCCATCACTTTACTATTTGCTGGTTTATAGTCACTGTTTATCTGTTTATTGGCCATTAAAGAGTACTTATTGGACTGCATGTAGCTCACCATTCCAGCCTCCCAACCACATGCCCTATTTGAGTCTCTGAAGATTAGCCTAACATTGTGAATTTCCCTTTTCTTTTAAAATATATTATCCAAGTATTGTGTTTTATCCTATTTTCACACTTCACTTATTGCTTGCATATTAGCCACATGAACTTATATAACCTAATTCATATTCTGCAATATTTTAGTATGAAATTTAGTGTTTGAACATTACATAAAAATTATTTTCTTAGTTTGCTCTAACTTTGTAGCAAAATTAGTCAACAGATAGCTACCTCCCTCTCAATAACTTTAAAAGATAACGAAGTATAATATTCACAGTCTAAATTGAAAGGATTTCCCTAATTAAATCCCATCATTTGGTCATAGCTTGAGTTTTCTTAAACCATTAAGAAATAATGCCATTTAATTTGCAGAAGAAAACATATGTTTTACACTTGCAAAGTAATCCCTGATTACTCCTGAACATAGTTCAGTTTAGAAAGAGAAAGAATTCTGTATGCATTGAGAGTTTTAAAATAAAGATATTTAAGATGTTTAGTCACTTTTTTTGGAGTCAGTTTTTTCTTTAAAATTGAAAAATGATCTTAATTATTTCTATTCAAACAAAGCAGAGACCCTTCACTTATCAATTGCCCAATCCTGATAAAATAACAACTTTCCAGCATTTAGGAAGGTTGAGGGTATGGTTGAGGAACTGACCATCACAAGATCAAGTCCTGCCCAGGCAACTTAGCAAGATCCTGTCTCAGTAAAAGCAAGCAAGCAAGCAAGAAAGAAAGAGGGAGAGAAGGAAGGAGGGGATGAGAAAGGAGGGTAATGGGGAGAGGAGGAGAGGAGAAGAGAGAAGAGATGGGAAGGGGAGGGGAGACAGAGAGACCGAGAGACCGAGATGTAGCTCAGTGGTATAGTGGTCCTGGGTTTTATTCCCAGTATCACAAATAAAAAACAAAAAACAAAAAATTCTTCTCAGTGGTATCTTTGGGCTGAGTTTACAAGCAGAGAAAGTTCTGGTCATTAGCCAACCTAAAAGTTGTTATTCACCCTTGGATAACTTTCCCCTCGATTTTTCATTAATTCTAAAGTGATCTTTAAAAGATCTAATGAAATGTATAAGTTTTACATGAACTTATAGTGGAATTTGTAAATACCTAAAGTGCTATTGTATGTTAATTCTTATTCCATTAATACATGAAACCAGACCTAACTTTATATCACACATTTTTAAAATGTTTTATGTGGCAATCACTATGGATTTGCTAGAATTTTCAAAAACATTACAAAGAGGACTGAGAGGTTAGCTCAGTGGCGTAAGTGCCTGCTTGGCAAGCGTGATGTCGTGAGTTCGATCCCCAGTACAAAAAAAAAAAATACTAAGAGATCTTTGTATCTTGCAGTCATTTCTACCAGTGCTCCAGATATTTTCAAATTTTCCCTTTTCCATTGTCCATATTAAAACCTCCGAGGATAAGTATATTCTTAATGAGCATGATAAAGTTGATCTCACATTTGTCTTCAAGGGCTTCCGGGAAACAGCTAATTATTAATTAGACTACAAGTTGAAGGATGCTAATGTAGGACTGGTGAACATACTTCCTCACAGGCTGGCATGATATGGCATGCAAGTTGGCATGCAGTGTTATATGAACATATGGCAGGCAGAAGCTGCTGTTTCCTCCCAGGAAACAGCCATGGAGACGTCAGCTCCCACAGTATTGAAGACACACACCCTAAAATTCTCCAGCGCTGCTGAGGGATTGGTGCGCATGCCACTTCTCAGTCATCCGAGTGAGAGATGACTACCTGTGTGGGGCACCCCAGCAACTGGAGAAACTGAATGACAGTTTCTAAGAGGAGGAAGACGCGTGACCGAAGTCCTCGTGGAAGCTGCTGGGTCACGGGAACAATCCAGGGCCCGCTTAGGAGATTTCACCATAAAGAAGTCTCACCTGGGAAGAGCCATTCAGGTGGTTCAGCCCTTGGTCTCCAAAGCAGTGTGTGCTTACAGCCAGAAGGAGTTCTAAGGTTCTGCCACCTGCGTTTCATGGTGCAGAAGACAGCAACATGCCAGGACTTGTCCAAATGTAGAGGGTTTAGATGGCTATTCCAAGCTGCCTGATCCTGTAGAATTCCACTCCTGATGTGTTTCATCCTTCACTGCACAAAGCCTCTTCCCAAGAGTAGTAATCTTCACTCTGATGATTCATCTAATTTTTAACCTAAACGTCTACCATTGAAATTCAATTTCTTCATTCTGTTCTCTATGGAAGTAACATATGTAATAAACCCATAATTTTGAAGTTTATTATTAGATTTCTCTCATGTTTCCTTTAAGTTTGCTGTATTAGTGAAGTTGTTTCAGGAACACTGTGATAAAAATCTTTATTATTTATATTTTCCTAAAGCACTTCTATTTGCCTAAAAATAGAATCAAAATATGTAGCTAAATTATCCCCATCAAACAAATTCTACTGTATAAATATAATTAAGTTCAATATGCTTTCTATCTTTCAAAATATTTTAACATTAAAATTATATTTTATTTAACCCAACATAACCAAAGTATTTCAATGGGCAAGCACTATACAATTAGTAACAAGTGAATTTATAACTTTTTTGGACAAAGTTTTGGAAATCTGATGTGTATTTTGCACTTGCTGACAACCAATACTTGGGGTGTGCTTCTTATTTAAAGTTTGAAATCCTTCATTTGTCCTATTTCAAAAGACTTTAGTAAAGAAATTCTTCATTGCAAGAACAAAGGTCCAATTTCACTTCTAATAAATGTACTCATTCCCACTCCATGACTCCTGCTTTGTTCTCTCAAATCGACTGGGCTCAACAAAGCTGTTAGAGGATGGGAGAGGAGGAGCCCCCGAGGTACACCTGTCCGCACAAATGCCTTGCACTAGTTATATAGAAGAGGTCACCCAAAGTCATAAACTGAAAGATCTTTTGAATTTAATTCTCTTTTCCCTGCTGAAAGGGTGTCTTAGTGCTGGGAGTGCAAAAGTATCACTTTCTCCAAGGATGTTTCTTCTAGCCACTCATGTTAGCCAGTTGCAGGGACCAGGACAATGAATTGCTGAAGAGTGTGACCCACCAGGGTGTGGAACTGGCAGTTCCGTCACTGCCACTGAAAAGCTGAGTTTCTTGTGTCTCTTTTTAGGCAATCCTGCATTTTTTAAAAAATTGCTGTGATGGCCATCACTATTGGATGTTTCTGTGTGATTTTGGTGTTTTACCAGGGAGAGGACAGCGTCCCTTTTGTGCTGTGGTAGTAGAATGCCTTTAGGAAGTGAGCTGGAGTGGCCTCCACTGCGAGATTCATCCCTGTAAGGGCTGGTCGTAGTGGGCTCCTTCAGTAAAATGAATTGAGACAAGCAGGTCTTGGCAGAGGCCCTACAAGCCCCTCACTCAGATGTAAAACTAAATACCCATCGCTCCAGAAAAATGGGGGTGTGAGGGCAGGTGGAGAGGAGAAGGAGCCATGTCCAATACCAGAGAGGGGAGCAGAGGCATGTGAACCCAACACAGAGTCTCCTCAACAGGGAAACGAACCAGTAACACATCGGGCTGATTCAAATAAACAAATAAAACTTCTATAAGGATTTCAATCATGCTTCTAGGAGGGCAGCAAATAACACAAATGCAAGCGTTAAAAAGAAAAACAAAGTCAGCAGATAGTGACTTGGAGATTAGTATTATTTTGTAAAACGTGGACAAGAAATCCATCACTGATAAGTTGAAATGAGCTGAGGACTGAAGGCTGAGAATAAGCCATGCATTTAATGGGAGGAAGCATTTCAAGAAGGGGCAGTAAGTGCAAAGTCCCTGTGGTAGGGTGTAATGTCTGTGAAGCTGAAAATTTCTGTGTGTTCAGAGAACACCAAGACATCTCTGTGGGTGAAAGAACGTAGGCTAGAGGACTGTTGGGAACTGTCTGGTAAGCAACATCCAGCCAGATAGATACAGCCTGGGGTCCAGTGTAACCCTTTGCAGATCTGTTTGTTTTGTTTGTTTTTTTTGTTTGTTTATTTGTTTGTTTCCCTGAGAGAGAAAGAGCAAAGCATCAGTGGAGTTTTGAACATAAGACTAATTGCTCTGAGTTAGGTTTTTAATCATTTACTGCTGTTATTGCAATGAATAATTGTAAAGGACCAAATGAAAAAGACTAAATTGTAAAGGACCAAAATGAAAGCAAGAATAGGAGTCTGGAGAGTCTTATTTACCTTCCAGTCATTAAAACACAATTCTTGAGCCCCACAGCGCTAAGGAGGAAAGGCTTATTCTGACTCACAGTTTACAGAGGTTTCGATCCATAGCTGGCTCCAAGGCAGTGTAACATGGCAGAGGAGAAACAATTCTTAGCATGGTGGCAGTAAACAGAGACAGATCAAGGGAAGAAAGAGGGAAATAGACTCTTCCAGGTTACACGCGCCACCCCTCCAGTGACCCACCACTTCCAACCAGGCTTCCCCTCCCAAATCACAGCTAGCTATAAACTCAACAATGGATTAATTCTCCAAAACCTGGTTGTGTGTCCATGAGGCTTTGGGAAGACACCTAGATATAAAGCTATCATGGAGTTTACTGAAGAAACCCAAAAGAGAAATAGTGGTGAGAGTAGAATTATAGTTATAGATGGAGAGGAAAATGGGAAAATCTGAAATGTAATTTGAAAGTAAAGACAACAGGATACACTGGATATGGGGTTTAAGAAAAAGAGGAGTGAAGATGAACCAGAGATTGAAAAGACTTGGGAATTAAAAAGCATTAGCAGGAAATTAGCATGTCTATTTCAGATATTTTATCCTGGAAATGCCAGTTGAAACAGAGAGGTCAAATAGGCAGTTGGGTATATAACAGCAGAACTCAAAACTCAGAGACTCTCTCAGTGGGAACTAGCAATGCAAAAGAAGCTGAGGCTGGAGTCTCATCAGGACAGTGGTAGTTAATAGAAACCATGGAACTGGAGGGCTCTAGGAAATAGGCATCGATTAGAAAAGTTCAAGCCCTAAAAACTGAAGCAAATCATCATTTAGAGGAAGGTAAGTATGGGCCCTTAAAGAAAGTCTTAAGACTTTCCTCAAGACATAGCCAGTGAGGTAAGACAGACAAAAGGGTACCGTCTTGGTCAACTACACACAAGCAAGCTTTTAAAGAGGAGCCATGAACAACCATTCCCAAGATTGATAATAGATTAGGAAGTACAAAAGATAAAAATTGCACATGAAATTCCCACATGAAAATTGCTGGTGAGCTTTAGAAAACCAAATATTTGAGAGTGGAATGGATAGAATTTATTGGACTAAAAAGAGAGAAGAAACAAAGTAGTCTAGACAAACTAGAGTATAATTTGGTTAAGGAAATAGAGGGGAATAGCAAACAGTACTAAAGTTGCACTGGAAATTTGAGGTCATGGACTTAACCACATGGTCAGTGGTTATTAGGATATATTTTTCTACCTGCCACAATGCCTCTTGGATTCACCTGTGCAATAGGAAGAGGGTCATAAAATATACAACAGAGGGAGAAAGGGAGAATTGTCAGGAGAAAAGGAGAAGAAAGTGTTACTTGGTAACACATGTCAGACAAATTCAATTCTGCAATCTCATACAAGCATTCTCATACAAGCACACATGATTAAAGGACTTTGATATATTTGCTGTGATGATACCTTAGATTATTTATCTCCACTGAGGTACCAGATTATTACACCCATATTAGTTTTGCTAAAACACTACCTGTCCGCTCTCATTCACTTAGTCCAAGCACTGACAGTGCTTTCTTTTACTTTTAGACACAAACTCTGCCTGCTCTTCATGGCATTTCAGAGCTCACACTTTCACTTTCCTGAGTAAGCACTGCATCAATTTGTCAAGTCAGTGTTTCTCATTAACTTTCCTCTCATACGTATCTGTACTCCACCACTCCCCACATATATGCACCAACATATCTATACAGACACCAAAGGGATGGCTTTCCTGCTCTTTCACGTCATCTATATCACGCATTTTGTTCAACATCATTAAAGCATATTTCAATTTAATAAAATTTAGTGAAAAACTATAATGCACCAGTGAAATGATTTCATTCTATGAAATGATACAGACATGCTTTTTTGTTGTATTTTTTATCTAGACAACAATATTCTCTGCCTCATTTGAATAATGGCCGTTATTTATAGCTTACAGCATGAGTCTATGTATGTGTGATTTATATCTGAATGCCCCCCCCAAGGCCTCAATTTCAAAAGTGGGGCTTTTGAAAAGTGACTGATGGTAGGAGTGGTATTGCTGACTCATGGTTAAGAGGTGGGGTCTGGTCAGAGAAGCAGGTCACTGTGGCTGGGACCTGAGGGATGTATTTCTCTTCCCAGCTTTTCCCTTGACCTCTCTACTTCTTGTTTGTCACGCCTTAAGCAGCTTTCCTCTGCTGTGCTCCTCTGCCATGCCATCCTGCCAGGAAGACAGCAAACCATGGACTGCAACTGGAGCCAAATAAACCTCTCCTTTTGTAAGTCACAGGTGTTCAGTATTTTGTTTCAGAGAAGAGAAAGTGATCAAGACAATATATTTTAAATATTTATAGCTCAGGTATTCTGTCTTTTATTTGTTTAAATCTCATCATCTCTTTTAGTATGGTAAGGGCAGGAATAGTTTATTTCTTTTCTATTTCTAGCATGGTTCTCAAAATAGAATACTCCATAAATATTTGGTGACTAAAATCTCAGTAGGCTTTGGAAACTGCAAGTCTTCAAAGTAGTAGAGTTCATAGAATACTATGGTACTTTGGTTTGCAATCTTAATTTGTTTTACCATTTTGGGAAAGATGGCTGCGCTTGTGTTTGTGTGGGGAAGATGATGGTGGTCGTGTTCATCATCTTAGACAGAATTCGTAAAGGGAAACAAAATTTTGCCAGACTCTCTTGTTTGCTGAGTGAATTGTTTGCAAACAGAAGCATTTGTGAACCAAGGCCTTACTGTATCTAATGTTTATCTCCCTTTAGAATATATATACAACATCAACCTAACTTCAATTAACACACAACTCAACTGATAATAGATTTAAAATGGAGTTTATTTTTCTTATGAAAGCGCCAAATTAGTCAATATTATAATTGGCCTAGCTACTCACTTCCTAGAGGCGAGGCTCATCCGGAGGCCAGATAAGACACTGATGAGTACTTTGAAAAGGCAGAAACCTCTCCCTGCTGGTTGAACAGCAAGACATTTCTCTTCAGTTTTTTAACTTGCCCTTATGTAATATTAACCATTCGAGGATGACTTGGTCACACTAGCTACAAGTGAAACTAGAGAAGTGACTGTCGTTTCTTTCAATCCCCATATAAGATGGGACAAAAGTAGAGGGAATTATGAATAACATGTAGTTAACCAGTCATTTATTTGTTTACAATATTGATTTAGCCTATTTCTTCCTAGCAAATGTATATATTTTTTAGATCTCTAACACATGCCATGTTATTTCCCCTATCTGGAACGCCTTTGCTCTCATATTTAATAGTTTGCTTTTCAGCAGGCTTCTGGATGCCCCTGGTGTGCACCAGCATAATTGAGGTTGTACATACTTCTTATAAACTGATTGTCCAGCTTGTGTTGTCTGTACACCATTAGAATTGTTTAAGCCTGGATATGAGTCCATAACCATACAAATTTGTAGTCCCCACCATTAAACCTGAAGCTGGGTTCTCATATATCTAGTTCTCCCCCAACATATTAATAATAGCTTTTTGAAAAAAATAATGAATAGAACACTATCATCTGCAAATACTAGGTTATAGATGGATGAGTAGGTTTCCAAACTTTAGTATTTTTAAAATGCTAATACTCAGTCAACTCTTCAAAATGCAAATACAACATGTAGTGTTTGTAACATATTTATCTGCATGATTTTGCATAGTACCAATGTTCAAAAGACAGACTTTCCAGAGTGCTTTTCCAGATCCCTCTGTATACTTGGATGGCATTTCTGTTCAAGACCTGAAGACTTAGGATCGTAATTGACTTCAGATAGCAGAGAACACAATTGTAGTATCGAGGCTCATCCTCATGGCCCCAAGGCCTCAACAGCTATAACCCCTGAAAATTGACCTTCTGAGTGAATGATTACCTATTTCTTACCAATCCCCATACAGATTTTAGCCTTATCCCAGGGTATAAATGCATTGTGTCCCTATCTGGTCCCTATATTTTTTCTCAAATTATTAATATATATTAGAGTCAAATCCTGACATCTGAGATTTTTCTGTGTGGCTGATTCTTAGACTCTAGTGTGATCAAAATATAAGTGAATATTTAAATTTTAAAATTAGTACAATAAAAGACACATTGCCATTAAATCCCCTCAAAGTACTCATTCTCACTTAGAACACGCTTATCTCATTGTTCTTGACACTTTCTGAAGTAATTCTGGAAGTTCTCTTTCATGAGTGTCTTTATGAGGGGTGATTAAAAATACAGTGAATGCAGCAGGCAAGTGCCATTCAGTGGAAAGGCAGACTCAGAAAAATATTTCAATGTGTCCTCATCCACCTTATTCACCCAATCTAGCACGGTGTGATTTCTGGTTCTTCCCTAAAGTAAAAATGACCAGGAAAGATAAATACTTTAAATCAATTCAAAACATCAAGGCAGGCACGCATGACAACAGAAGATTTGAAAAAGGACTTCCAGAACTGCTCCAGAAAGTGACAAGAATGATGGAATAAGTGTGTTTGGAGAAGAGAGGAGTATTTTGAGGCAATGTACTTTGTACTGTAATCAAATTTTTTATTTAAGAAAAAAAACTTTAGTTTATATCACATGCATATACCTTAGTTGGAGAGTCTAGTGACTGGACTACAGTAAAATACAAGCTTTTGAAGATGCACATTGTTTCCTAATGAAATAGTAGATTCCTTGAAGTTGTCTGAGAGGTCATTTGATCTCACACTCAGCCAAAAACAACACCTGAAGCATAGAGAGCAGATGGCCGCCTGGCCCAAGGGTGTCCAGCCAGACTCCAAGTCGAAGCCAAAATTTACCTGTGTCAGCAACAAGGACCTGCACTTAAAAACTATAACTAGGCTATTTGTTGTGCAGAATAAAACCCTTGTGGTGCCTCATCTGTGGTGCCACTTTAATTTAGGCCCTTCAGAGAATATTAACCTAAATTGTATAACAATTTGCTTACTAAAACAATTGCTAACATTTCTTTTTAATTTTCATTTTAAGTCCTGCTAATATAGATTTAAAAATGAAATATAGCTCCAAAACTGACAAACTTTTTATGACTCTTCAGTAGTAGTATTTAGGAAAAGACTGTACAAAAGTAATTAAAATGAGAAAGTTATTTCTGGTTTTGAAGAAGCTCTTCAAACACTGCTAACTAACCAAGTAAATGGAGTGTTCTTAGAAATAAAGAAAATACATTTCAGTGAGTATAAGTGACCTCTTCAAAATCAAAGACATGGTAGATGCATCATCAGGATATCACAGCAAGGTTTCTGGAAGGAGTTGACTTCTTTTTGCTTCTTGTTTATTTCCAGACCAACCCCATGTTCAGGTTAGTAGCAATCAGCCTTTGGCAGCTACAGAAATGAGCTGGCTACAGTCCTGCATATGCTTTCTTGGCCCAGGGAATGGAAGCCAAAGCAAGAAATTTCTGTACACTATGCCTAATGTCCACATGCATCCTACCCTACCCTGCAGAGAGGTCCCAGAGTGGACTAAGCAGGTGGTACTCAAGTGTGTGATATTGATGAATAGATAACCAAGAAGCAATTTCAGTATACTATTACAAACAGATGGCAGCTGTGGTGACAGCACAGTTTGGCATTTTCCAAAATCAAAACAGAGGGCATAACCAAAACCCATGGACAGTTACAGCAAAACTAAATGACAAAGTGTTCCTATTAACTTCAAAATAAAATTGTACAAGAACAAGTCACTACTCCTAAAGCTGTGTGTATTATAGCACCTGTGTAGCAGGAAGCAGAAAAAATAAATACGTTGTCTAATAGAAGGTATATTAGGATTACCTCAAAATACCAAGCAAATATTCACTGGAATGTGCACTGTACTGCACTATAACCAGCTAATCTAACAGAGAATCTAAACCCTTCAAGGTTTTACCCAGTGCAATTGCAGGAGAATCTAAAGGGATTGCAGTAGAGCTTGACAGCCATATTAGGTTGGACCCTGTGGTCTCTCAAAAATGACTCCCTGGGGCCAATTTCCAAGACAACTTCCCACACTAAGAAACTTATAAAATAATCGAGACAAGGATACCTGAAATGAAGAAATGTGAAGGTTTGGATAAAAGTGAGCAAGAAAAACCAAGTCAGAAAACTCCAGAAAGGTGTTGAAACCAAACCTCTTCAGGATGATTAAATTCACATGTTATAGAGAAGAGAAATGCCGCACAGCCTAGACTCAGGGGCAGTCATTATATGAGAAGAGGAAGCCAAATAAAATCCCAGCAGATAATGAAAGCAAGACACAGAAATACACCCAAATATAGATGAAATTATAGCATGCATTTCAAGTTGAGTTAATATGCATTAACAAAATGATATATGACGAGATAATAGCAATAGCATAAACCAAACATGGAAAAGCTCAGAAATAAAATGATGAGACCCAAGAGTTAGAAATAAAAAGAATGATTTTTGAAGTGAAAATCAAGCTAGAAATAATAGTAACACAACTGGGCATGATGGCATACTACTGTAATCCCAGCACTTTGGGAGCCTGAGGCAAGAGGGCTGTAAGTTCAAGTCCAACCTGGAAAACTCAGTGATTTAGTGTTGCCCTGTCTCAAAATAAAGGACTGGGGATATTGCTCAGTGTGAAAGCCCCAAGTTCAAGTCCCAATACTACAAAAAAAAAAAAATCCCACAATACATAAAGGATTAAGGGAAATATAAAATAAAAGGAGGGAATTTTAAAAATCAAAAATGAAAGATAGCAAGGTCTTGAAAATGGGAAAAAAATGAAGACAAAACCAGAAACTTGGGAGTAATAGGAGACCTAATAGAGAAAAACAAAGCAAAAAATTAAATACTAAACTAAACAGTAAACTAAAAGCAATAATCTAAGAAAACTTTTCCAAAATACAGTTTGAAAAAATAATTGAAACTACACATTGAAGCTTCATGTTTAACAGTTGAGAATTTTGAAACAAGACTTACACTAAAAAAAAAACAAGAAAAATATTCCTTAAATCACAGTTACTGATTTAAATTTAACTAAGGATTAAAACAGAGTATATAATGCAGTGGCTACATGGTCTGCCAATACAGCAACAGCACAGTTAGAAACATGGAAACAAATGGGGAAGCACATGTAAGAGAAAGTTTACCTCATATATAGCAGATTTCAAAGATCTACTATGAAAAAGGAGAATATAAAACACCTTGATAATTTTATATTGATCAGGTGTCAAAATTCAGTTTCAGGAATTCATGTATCTAGGAATATATCCATTTATTCTAGATTCTCCAATTTATCAGAGCACAGGGTTTTTAAGTAACTACAGGAGCGCCTCGACTCATGAACTGATTCATTCCAAGGTTCTGGGGAAGATGGTTGCAGTTGGGTTTGTCACCCAACATAGAGTTTGTGAACAGAAGCAAAATCCTGCCGAACACTTCTGTTAGCAAACCTAATTTTTCATGAAAAAAAAGCATTCATGAACTGAGGTATCACTATACTTATAAAACTCCAGATTTGAGGATGTCCATTGTTATTTCACTTTTTTAATTGTATTGATATGCACTTCTCTTCTTTTGGTAAGTTTGGCCAAGGGTTTATGTATTTTGTTTGTTCTTAATGAACCAGCTCTTTACTTAAGTTCTTTGTAATGTTTTTCAGTCTCAGTTTCATAATTTCTTCTCTAGTCTCTGTACTTTCTTTCCATCTATTAGTTTTGGATTTAGATTGTTCTTATTTTTCTGTGATCTTGAGGTGCATCATTAGGTTATTTATTTGGGCTTGCTCTGTTTTTCTGATGTGAGGATTCAAAGCTATAAACTTTGCTCTTTGGAATGTTTTCATTGCGTCCCATAGATTTTGGTATATTTAATGGCATTATTGTTTTATTCTAGGATCTGCTCAGTTTCTTCCTTGATTTCTTCTGTGACTAATTTATTACCCAACTGTATTGTTTAGTCTCCACATGTTTGTATGATTTTTGCTGTTTTTAAATCACTCATTTTTACTTTCATTGCACAATGATCTGATAGTTACTTAGGACTTTATTTATTTATTTAAGCAAGTTTATGGTCTATTTTATAAAAAGTTCCATGTGCTCTTCAGAAAAACGTGTATTCTGTTGTTGTTGGGAGGAATATTTTCAGATATCTACTAGGGCCATTCATTTAAAGAGTTGGCTCAATTTTGATTTCTTTAATTCCTGGTCAAGTTACTCTTGTCTAGTTGATATGTATAATTGGTTGTCAGGTGCTCCAATATGATAATGTTTTAATGTTCACTTGATCTTTTCTGTGATGCTTGTGGTGTTTGTTTTATGAAATTGGATACAATGGAATTCAGTGCATATATATTTAAAGTTGTTTTCTACTCCTATGGAATTATTCCTTTACCAGTATGTACTGACCTTCTTTTCTCTTCTGATCAGTTTTGGCTTGAAGTCAATTTTATCTGAAACTAGGAAGCCACTCTTGCTGGCATTTGGTTCGCTTTGCATGAAATATTGTTTTTATCCTTTAATTTTTTTAGTCTCTGAGCTTCTTCGAAGGTTAGGCTTCTCTTGTATGCAGCACCCTTTTAGGTTCTTTTGTTTGATCCAATCTGCTAATCTGTGTCTTTTGATTGGAGAGAGACCATTTTCATTTAGAGTTATCACTGCAAGTTATTTTGATTCCTGTCATTGCATTACTTTTGTTGATTCTCTTACTTTTCCCTTTTAACTGTTCATCCTTCTCTATGTATTTATTCATTCCATTAGGCCCTATCACATTGTTGGCTTCATTATGTCTGTCTAGAGTGTCTTTGAATATTTTCATAGTGCTGGTTTTGTGGTCATGAATTTCTTTAGATGTTCTTATCTTGGAATGTCCTCATTTCTCATCCAATTTTGAAAAATAGTTTCTTAGGATATATTAATTGTAGCTGAAAATTATTTCTTTAGGGCTTGAAGAACTTCCCTCAAGTACTCTGGCCTTTAAGGCCTCATTCAGCTGTACACTGAATTCTTCCTCCATACTTGGAAAGTTTTCTGTTATGATTTCATTAAACAGTTTTTTATGCCATTTGTGCCATATTCATTTTTTCTTTAATTCCTATTCATTTTGGGTTAGTCTTTTTTTAATCAACCAGCAATTTTTGAATCCATTTTCCATGTTCTCTTGTTTTTCAAAGTTATCTCTCAGTATGTGGTCTTCTACACAGCCATCTCTTCTAGTTCTGACACTCTGTCCTCACACTGGTCGCTTCTGTTATTCATACTTTCAACAGAGTTTTTTACATTCTGGATTTCTGTTTAGTACCTTTTCATAGGCTGTGATTTTATGCTAAACTAGTCATTCATATTTTTATCATCTGGAACTAGTTTTTTGTTTGTGTCTTTAAGTTCATTGATCATTTTATCAATTGAGCCATTTGTTTAGTTACATCACCTTGTGCTCACCCAACACTTTACTGACCTGGATTTTATTTCTCTGTTTGTTTCTTCTGTTATCCCTTCATAGATTTCAGTCATTTTGGGTTTTTTTTTATTCCTCCCTGTTGAGGCCAATTGAATTAGGTTTGGGGGAGTTAGGAGTTTTTGGAGGCATTTTGTTTTTTCATGCCCTCCCCAGCTCCAACGCCACCAAGAACTGAAAATCAATTACAATGGAATGAAGCTGTTGCTAATATAATCTCTTTAGTTAGGATTTGCATCCCAGTGATGTGACTTCAGCTTTCATGTTTATCTTGATTGTGTATTGGTAGTATTATGTACCTCATCATACTACTCAATCTAATAGAACTAAACCTGGTTATTGTGTTGCAAAGAGAGGATCTCTACTGGTTATCTCTATATCAACAGATCCAACCATATGTCAGTCTTGTGCATCAAACCTTTTTTTAACAACTTCATTCTTTTATCAATAACTTATAAAACTGTAACATACTAATACTTGCAGCTCAGCTGGAATGTGGTGGGTGAGAGAAAGGAAAAACAGAAAGGGGAGAGGTCAGAAAAAAAGTAGAAAAAGATAAATGACAACAAATTAAAGAAAGGGGAGTTCAAACTCTGTTAGTATTGTCTTTATAGCTGGATTAGAGGGGCTGGGGGAGACACGATTTGAGAGAATATTTGCAGGAGCAGGAGACAGGATGCAGAGAGTGGGACATATGTTTGGAGATGAAGTAAGCTGTGAGAAGGTCAAGATCTATGAAGATGCTGATAGCTTGTGTTTGGATCCTCTATATACAATTTTGGGTTACCCTACTTGTCCAACTTGTTCATGAAAAGTACTATCTAGATTAAAGTACCAGTTAATTTTCATTTTCTTTTGCACATATATATTATATATATACTATAATATTATACCATACATATGAAAAGAGGAAATAGAAAAGATAAGGAGAAAGAAAGGAAAAAGGAGAGGAAAAAAACAAATGACCACCAACAAAAACCTATGTAGTCACAAAAACACAAAATTAAGCCATCTTCTCAGTCCTATTTATGTCGCAGTCTGAATTCAACCAATGAACCCTTCCCCCCAAGCTCCCCAGTGGGGAATCTATCCATGTGTGCATGTGTGTGTGTGTGTGTGTGTGTGTGTGTGTGTGTGTGTGCATGAGGGTTTCTGTGTGTGCACGTGCGTGACATGGGGGTTCTAGATCGTTTTCTGGGTCTGGCTTTTCCTGCACCTTTGCCCTCCTGAAGTGTTGCCATGACTACAAAGCACTTTTGGTCCTCACCATTTTCAGTCCTCTAGCCTCCTCCTGCAGGTCTCTAAACTGGCCCTCTCCCATGATTTGGTCACTCTGAGTGAAGAGGCTTGGTGATTTGATGGACACATGAGCTTTCTGCTGCGAGTTGCACTCTGAGCATGGCTAACTGGAGGTCTTTGCCTTTGTCTTAAAATCAGATCCCCCTCAGTTAATTAGGTTGAAGAGAGGAGGATGCAGTGTCATTGAATTAGTACCCAGCTTTTTGCTGATTTCTTCCCTGGCCCTCTTGATCTCAGCTCCCTTCCCTGAATAAGGAGTCCTGCAGCTGTCTCTGTGTTCCCTTTCCACCAGGCTTGTGGAATGATAAGTGATATCATTCTCTGGCTCACTGCCCATGATATTTATCTCTTCACCTTCCACAAAATGTCACTCCCCAGCCTGTGAACTCCATAGTGACTCGGGGGCTCACTATCTTCAGCAGCCCCAGCTGGTTGTAGCGAGGACTCCTGGGTGGATGGGTGGGTGGTGGGCAGTGAGCAGGATGTCCCACAGGCACAACCCTCCCAGTGTTTGGGGAAGAAGGGGTAGGTGCTTATGCTAGGATCAGTCTGATTATTTATTTCCTCAGGATTTTGCCATTTATAGTCACCACCAGCTTGTGTAACCTCTGTAGGCCACCACTTTCTATACCCTCAAACCTGGGTCCCTAATCAAGATCCTGTGCTTATTTTCAACTTTTGAAGGGCCTGCAGCCTTTCAGCACTGCTCACCGTCCTGAAGTTTCTCTGGTGTGCCAGTCTGTAACCATTTCATTCGCTGTGTTTCTTTTCCCAGTGGAGAAGGTAGAAAGGTTAGGAGCCTATTCCTGTTGAAATGCAGGCTCCCTCCCTGGGAAGTCTATGAGAGTCCTGTTCATTCCATGTCTTTGTCAGTAATGTTTTATGTCAGCAAAAAGGTATTACAGTATGGATTCAAGACAACTTTTTGATAATTAATCAAGTTGATCACCTGTACAGCCACTTATTAGCCTGTGTCTATCTTTACTAGGAAAGGGACTGTTGGTGTTTTTCTTTATTTTTCTAATACACTATCTATCTTATCAATCTATCTTATCTATCTTATCAACTTTTGGTGGGTATGTGTTTTGAGATTATTTTATCTTATTTTGTTTTAATCTTTTCACTATCTTAAAAGTGTCTTTTCAGGAACAGTAATACTTAAATTTAATATAGTGTTTTGTGTACTTTTTTTAAAAAGCTTTTCTTAGGGAATCCTTTCACTTTGTTGATGAGATAGTCATTATGGAAAAAAGTTTGGAGATTCTATAAAAAATTAAAAATAGAACTACCAACTGTGGTGGTGCATGCTGTAACCTAGTACTCTGGAGACTGAGGCAGGAAGTTCGAGACTAGTCTGGGCTACATGGTGAGTTTAAGACCAGCCTGAACTACATAGGGAGACTTCATCTCAACCAACCAATCAATCAGTCAGCCACCATATGATCAAGCAATTCCCATTGTGAGTACCTAGCTAAAAGAAATTAAAATTACTATCTCAATGACATATCTGCACTCCCATGTCCATTGCAGTACTATTCATAATAGCCAACATACAGGGGAAAAAACCTAACATCTGTTAGTAGATAAAGAAAGAAAATGAAAGAGAGAGAGAGAGAGAGAGAGAGAGAATCAGGTATTATCACATGCTTGTAATTCCAGCACTCAGGAAGCTAAGGATCATCACAAGTTCAAGGCCAACCTGGTCTACATAATGAATTCAAGGCCAGCCTGAACCACATATCAAGATCCTGTCTCAAAACAACAAAGAAATTGTCACACACTCATATACATATACACACTGAAATATTATTTAGTCATCAAAACAAGGAAATACTGTCATTGGCAACAATGTAAATGAACTCATAAGATTTTATGAATGAAATAAGCTGAAGCTGACTGAAGTAAAACAAATATTGCATCACTCTAAAATAAAACTCACAGAAGCTTAAAGGTGAAGTAGGACCCATTAATCAAGTGTACAAACTCCCATTTATAAGATAAGTAAGTTCTGGAGACCGAATACACAACGTGATGGCTATAGTTAATAATAATGTAAGGCAGTGATGGTGAACCCTCTAGAGAAGACTCCCCAAACTGCAACCCAAAACTCACTTGTTTGTTATAAGGTGCCAACACTGCAATTAAACCTGAATACTGAGGTATGGCTTTAGGAAAAAATGTCTCATATATTAACATCTTTTGTTTTAAAAGAAAAATACAATAATGCAACTACCATAGGTTCACCACCGCTGATATAGGGTATACTAGAAATTTACAAGAAAAGTAGATCTTACGTGTTCTCATGACAGAACCCCAAAGAGGTAACCCTAGGCATTATCTTTCTGTCACTGTAATGAAGCACCTGAGGTAAATCAACTCCCTGAGGAATGGTTTGTTTGGGTCTAGTTTCACAGGTTTTAAGGTCAATTGGCCCCAGGTCACTTTGGCCCATGGCGATGCACTACCTGAGGTTGGGTGTGCAGGGTACGGAGAATTTCTCACCTCATAGTGGCTGAGAAAAAGACCAGGGTCCTATATTCCCTTCAAGGGCAAAGCTCCCCAACAACTTGGGTTCTTTCTGTTAATCCACAGCTCCTAACATTTCCTCCACTTCCCAAAAGCACCACAGGCTAGTGACAAGGCCTTTATCATATGGGACTTGGGGGAACATTTAAGATCCAAACCATAACACCACGAGAGGTGATGAATATGTTAATTAGTTCAATTTGTGGCCATCGCTTCACAGTGTATATCAAGACCTCATGTTGTACACCTTATGACTTATTTTACACTTCGATAAAGCTGAAAAAAAAGTGAATGATGCTACTCTTCTTTGCCTCTGTTCTTTAAATTTACTCTGTTTCACAAAATCCCTAACCATGTATTTTTTTCTACATTAAATTAAGCCCCAGTAACACACTGTTTATTTTTCCTTATCAGTGCATTGCCAGTTTGGTCGCAATGCTGTCCCCTACCCCTTTCAGTCTGGAGTATGAATCAAGGCTTCCCAAACCTCACAGGATGGGGTGTGCTCCCTTTTCTCCTTCTGACTCAAATCTTATGCTTAAATCATCCTCAGGATGAAATGGCCAACAGAGGAATCTAAAACTGGCTCTGCTTCACTCACACCAGGTAACAGCCTGGTTCTCCATCCTTGCCAGGAAGAGGAGAAATACCCAGGCACAGCCCACAGAGATGGAGTATGACGAGGTACACAGTGCCATGTCTCAGGAGGGTGAGCTCCAGGGTTTATGTCATTTCACTTCAGACCTCATAGGTGAACAGTGAGCTCTTAGTTATATTACAGAACCAAGAATACTGGTGAATCAGTAAAGAAAAAAGTTAATGATCATATATCCACATTATTGTATGATAAAATCTCCACTATTTAAAAGTTTGGGTCCATTTTCTTTTAAAGATTTTTGTATATCCATACACAAGCATATAGCCAGGTATGGTGGTATATGGCTATAATCCAAGCACTGAGTTCAAGAGTTCAAGGCCAGCCTGAGCTACATAGGAAGACCCTGTCTCAAAAAAAAAAGAAATAAAAAACAAAACAAAACAAAGCACAAGCATTTATATATATAAATGATAATTTACTCTCTAAATTTGGGAGATGGTATGTAATATTTTATAAGCATTTCTATTTTATCAATAAATATTTGGAAGTATGAAATAAATACATGACTTTTCTCCACATCTTTCCAGTCTTTTTCAACTAATTTTCTTACTTCAAGAAATTTTGTTAAGATCAAACATAATAAATGATATGGAAGTGCTTTTTAAACAGTTCATGAGTTATAGTGACAGTGGCTGCTATGATTTACAATAAACATGTTTAGTATACTTCAGTATCACATACACCATCATTAATATCTTACCTCTGCCACTTATGAATTTAAGCAAATGATAACTTTACTAGGTTTCATCTTAATCAATAAAATAATAATAGTATCTAATTGACAAAGTTATTGTAAAGATTAAATAAGAACATGTATGTAAAATGCTTAGCATGGTAAACAATTAAAGTCATTTAAAGATCAATTTTTATTTTTTTATAACTATGAAAAAACTGATCAAGAAAATATGGACCAAAACCTCTTGCTTCCCTACAATAGTAAATTCCTTTAAAACAGGAAGGATGCCTGTACACTTACAGTCTTCTGATTTTTGAGAAAGGGGCCAAAACCTGCACTGAAAAAAAAGACAGCCTCTAACAAATGGTGCTGGGAAACCAATATCCACATGCAGAAGATTGGATCTAGATTTCTGTCTCTCACTCTGTACTAAGATAAAATCAAAATGGATCAAAAACCCAGGCATAAAACCAGAAACTCTGAAATTTCTAGGCAAAAGGGGAAAACACTTGAAGCCATAAGCACAAAGACTTCTTGGATAAGACTTCATTAGCATAAAAAATACTACCAAGAATTCACAAATGGGACTACACCAAGTTACAAAGCTGGGATCCATCTCTAAAATATACAAAGCATTTATCCCCCAAAAGACAAATAACCCAATCAAAAAAAAAATGGGTTAATGAACTCAATAGGCATTTATCAAAAGAAGAAATGCAAACGACCAATTATATTAAAAAATGTTCAACATTGTTGGCCATTAGGAAATTCAAGTCAAAATGACTTGGGGATTCCATCTTCCCCCAGTCAGAAAGGCTGTCATCAAGCAAACAAAAAGCAGTGCTGGCAAGGGTGGCAGTGGGAGCAGGGAGGGCCTCTTCTACATTGTGAATGTGAGTGTAAACCAGTACAGCCACTATGGGAGCCTGTGGAAAGGTGCCTCAAAGCACCAAAAGGAGGAACGGATTTGATCCATTATGACCTCTTCGGTACATAAGCTCCTGAAAGGATTAAGACAGCACGGCATTGGAAGACATGCATTCCCGTTTATAGCAGTACAATTCACAGCAGATAAGTTCTGGAAACAGATGAATGGGTAAAAAATGTGGGGTACATGTCACCAGGTGGGTCCCCAAAGTGGAAATAGGAAACCTTGGCATACCTCTCCCATGAGACAGGCTTGCAGTTTCATTAACTCCCATCACAGAAAAAGAATAGGCATAGAGAGGTTTATTAGGCTGAATATTAAAAGTACATATTCAAAAATATAGATTATGAGGGCCGGGGATTTAGCTCAGTGGCATAAGTGCCTACCTTGCAAGTGCAAGGTAGTGAGTTTGATCTCCAGTACCAAAAAAAAAAAAAAAAAAAAAAAAAAAAAATATATATATATATATATATATATATATATATATATATATATATAGTGATCCTCAAGAGGGAAAAAGATCCCTACCATCAGGGATTGGGTGTTTTATGTGGACTTGGGAGTGTCCTAAAATGAGTTATGTGGGATGTGTAATCTAGTGTCTGTGATACAGTTGCTTTTATATAAGAAACTTAATAAGTAAATAAAATAAAAGAGAGATGGCAGGAAACCAGAAGGCAAGTTTTCGGTGAGGGAGAAGGCAATAGAGCATGGGGAAGGAGGCGGGGAAATGGGGTTTGAAATGACCATGGTATGTTAAACACATGCACCAGCCTCCCAAAATAAACCTCACTATTCTGTATCACTAACATGCTCTAAAAAGAAACACACACACACACACACACACACACACACAGAACTAGAAGAAAACTGGAAACTTCCTACCACAATGAAATGATGAATACGCAAGGTGAAGGAAATGCTACCTATCCTGACTTGACCATTCCATGTCGTATATACGTATCAAAGTATCACACTGTGTCCTAGAAATACGTGCAATTATTATGTGTCATTTTAATTAAAAAAGAAGGAGGAGGAAGAGGAGGGGGAAAGGCCTTCAGTGGCAGGCCTTTGCTCTCCTGCCGTGCAATGTCTTACCAATGCTGTGATGCCGTGAAGTCCTCAGTCTGGCAGCCCAATGACCTTGGACTTCCCTCCCTCCAGAGTGATGACTCAGTTAAACCGAGAATGTTTATCAGGGAAAAAAGAAAAGAAAAGCCATGAATTTCTTTTGTCCTCAGAATAAATAATATGTAGATATACATATTCATACCTTTATATAAATACATACATTTTATTATTGACACTGGACACTTCTTTTTGATCTGTTATACATGGCTGTGGATTAAAACAAAACCAATATTCAAAACAATATGAAGTAAGAGCTGTTTTTATACACCACAATCTTAAATTCAACCCTGACTTATGAAACACTGTGATTTGCTCCTGGTTGGTCTCATCTTCTCTACAAAGTCTGCTCATTCAAATCGGATTTTTAGCTTGCCCTGCTTTGGAAGAAGATCTACATGGGGTAGAGTTCTGTTCCTCCGTTGTACCTAAGCTTTCTTATCTGTAAAATGGGATAAATTGCTACTCAATTATTATCCTTTAATAATTTCAGGTGATATATATAGATATGTATATGTATATATATATATACATATATATATATATATATATATAGAGAGAGAGAGAGAGAGAGAGAGAGAGAGAACGAGAGAGAGAGAGGAGAGAGGAGAGAGGAGAGAGGAGAGAGAGAGCGCACCTAACCTGGTAACTGGGAAGTATACAAGAACTAATGACTATTAATCTTACAGATTCCAAACCATGAACCTCTCAAATTTCAAATCTGTTCCAAGAGCAACACTAAACACAGTTCATTCCTGGTCAACACTAAGCAATTCCAAGGACAACTTACTTTAATTCAATTGCCAAATGCTAAACTAAGTCAGACTGTCTGGGTTTGACTCTCAGCTCTGCTCTTGTTATCCATGTAATTGTTTTTCTCCATGCTCCAGTTTTGTCATATATAATACAATGATAATAATGCAATTCATGAAATTAGAGAATCAGTATTTGTAAAGCAACTAATATAGTCCTTGTCACACAGTAACATCTATTTTAGTGTTTAACTAAAAATAGCCTGTGCCATCTACAATTACTTATTTTCTTTATCCATTTGTTCCATCTATAAAAAGGTCAAAGATGTTTTTATAGTACTTCAAATCCTTATGAATCTTAAAATTGTCTTATTATCTCACCCACAAATTAATTAACTTAACAAAAAATTATTAAATGCAACATGTGTTAGGTTCTATGTTCTTCCTTGAGGAAACCAAGACAACATGTAAATAAATATTTACAATATGATAACATCTGCGATCCACAAAGTAGAACCATCCATGACGTGTCTTGTACGTCAGAACTTCTTGCTTTAATTCCACTTTTGTGCCAAAAATAAGAGTTTAACAATTCCAAAAGAAAGTCAGTGTATTTTTATTCATCTAGAGTATACAAAAGGAACCAAAGAAATCCATGAATGCATTCCTGATAGGTAAGAAAATGTTTTGTTCCTCTTTGTGGATTATGTCAAGCTGCAAGGGACCCCCTGTGTGATGGACATGAGACAGATACACAGAAATGCTTCCCTCTCGAAAGACATCTGTACCATCTAAAACAATTAATCTTGCTGGAGTGAGTCAGCTCTAATGGTGCTGCCTGGCATGAGCCATTCATCAAAGCCCACCGATCTATCATGCAGAACCTGTCACCCTGTGTGGCAGGCCTGCCACTCCTGCCACTCGCCCGGATTCCCAGGATCTGAGTAAGACAGAACAAGCCCCAGGAAGTTATTTATGTTTGTCTTAAAAGGGGGACTCTGAAGTTATTCATATTCAACACTATTGATTCAAATGAAGATGTCAAAAGAAAACTGGCTCCTCACCTGACATGAAACTCATCTATTTTGACAAATAAAAGTCTAGCAGAGTGTCCTCTTCACTAACTCAAAAGCCTGGGCATGACAGATCATCTTTGTCAGTGTATGCACGTTTTCTAAACTCTTTCATTAAAAACATACGCCTTATTAGCACTATTACTGCTCCATTTCTCTAATCCCTGTTTTTTTAAAAAAATTTTCTTCATTTGTCATTTTTTTCCTTGAATATTTTCTAGTCTGACTTCCACAATTTGCTTGAAATCACTCCTATAAGAGTTATCATTGGTATTTTTGGAATACCATGCCTGATAGCCGAACTTTTCTACTGTCTCTCTCTCTGTCTCTCTCTCTCTCAATTTCTCTCTGTTACACACACACACACACACACACACACACACACTTCTTTGACTTCTAAAAAACCAACAAGGTTTTCCTCCTACTTTGTTGGCTACCCTTATATACTCTTTGCTGGGTTTTCTTCCTTCTTTTTTAATTTGTTAGATGCTTATATTCTCCAGAATTTGGTCCCCAGCCTCTTTTCTTCTCTTTATTTTTTCTCTAGGTAATCACATCCTGTACAGTGGTTTTTAAAACCACCAATGTGCAATAGATTCCACAATTTGGTCACTTCAGCCTGAATTTCTCCCAAACTCTGGTTGGTTGGTTGGTTGGTTGGTTGGTTGTTTTTTGTGGTTTGGTGTTTTGTTTTGTTTTGTTTTGTTTAACTCACCTGCCTACTTAACAACTTTGTCTGGATGTGAAGAGCCATCCAAACTTTATCAGCACAAACTGAAACTCTTGATTTCCCACAAAATATCACAAGCTTCTAGAGTTTCCCATTTCAGTAATGATTATGCACCTTACTGCTCATGTTTGTATAACCTTGCTGTCCCATTTGCCTTATTTCTTAACCTTATTGTATTCCCTGTACAATCAACCAGGAGTCCTGTTGACTAAAATGTATCTCATGTCTAATTACCTCTCACCATTTCTACCACTTTTTCCTTCACACCAGCTATCATCATGTCCCTCTTTGACAACTCTGACAACTTTAGGACAGCTGCTGTCCCTGCCGTCTGTCTTCTCTGGCAGTATATCCTTCATTCATTCGTATCTTTGAAAGTATATATCACGTCTTTCTCTTCCTAGAAATGTTTCAATGCTCCCTGTTGCCCTGATATCTATTCCCAACCTTTCTCCATGAACCTCAAGGTTCTGTATGATCTGGCACCGGTCTCTTTAACATCACTTCTTTCAACTTCTCACAGTGTGTTTCAGCCTTTCTGGCCTCTTTACTGACCCTCAGATTTTTTTGTCACACTGCTTTGTACTCGTATTTCCTTTGCACACACTTCTCTCATCGCTTCAGTGTGAACCTCTGCACTGTTTCACTATCAGGTCAGATTTCCCTTCTAAGAGAATATGCTTTCTTCCCTCCCATCATCCTCTATACCATTTTACTTACAATTTTGTTACATCTTTCTATTTTATATTTATTTCTTTGTTTTTGTTTGTTTAATGTATATTCTATGAGAACAGGAGCTCAATCTCTTTGGCTCACTGTGGTAAATTAACTAATGGCTACTTGTACCACCCAGCTGAACTGAATCAACATCAAGGTGGTGCTGGCTGGGGACGGCCCTCCTGAGGCCTGCCAATAACACAAAACGGGGAACTGGAGAAGGGGTGTGGCTGTTGATTCTTTTGTTGTGCTAGTTTTCCCGATCTGAAGATCTGAACTCAGCTGTTCTTATCATCAGAAGAGCTCGGGTCCTCCTGTAACTGAGGATGGCTGTGATACTTTTCAGGGGAGCTCTGATTCTTACTTTGAACATTGCCTTCTGGCTCCAGTGCAGATCCCACAGCCTGCTGGCACAGATCCTTCATCCTGCTGGTGCAGACTTTGTAGCTTCCCCCACTGTCCTTTGGGTATTGTGCAGATCCCTGATACAGACTTTCACAAGACACTGACGTGAGCTCTAGGCCTCCGGTTGGACTTGTGGGAGATCATTGCTATGGGCTCTAGGTCTTAAGCTGGGCTCATGCAGGACATTGCCATGGGATCCATGCCCACAGCTGAATTCTTTGGGTCTCTAATATGTGGACAGATCTCCTGCACTCTTTTGCATTTAACTCTTTCTGTGAATATTATAAAATAATCCTATAAATTATGTGTCCTGTGCAAAATTGTTTCTCTTGCAAACCCTCTACAACATTCACCTTTAATTCCCCAGCTTTTACAGGTGTGCAGTTTTAGTCAGGCATGGTGGTACATGCTTATAATCTCAGCACTCAGGAAACTGAGGCAGGAGGATTTCAAATTCAATCCCAGTCTGGCCAATTTAGCAAGTCTCTGTCTCAAAAAAAAAAAAAAAAAAAAGTTAAAGGGCTGGAAATGTAAACCATGGATTCAAGCCCTATTACTGAAAAAAATAATAGTGGATTTTAGAAGCATACAATTTTAGGTGCCCAACAAATATTCTTAAATGAGTGTTTGCTTATTTTTTAGTGCTAAGGATTGAGCCAAGAGCCTCATATGTTTGCTCTAACACTGAGGTATATCCCCAGGCCTGGATGTGGATTTTCAAAATTAAATGATTGGGGAAAATAATCCAACAGGTTCTTCGTAATTTTGCCCTGGTTCCAAATCATCAAGTGTTACCTCCACAAGAACTTGATCTGGGTCTCAATTTCCTATGAGGTAACTGGTGTGAAGAACTAGAATACAGAAGATATAAATATCTCTACAACATAGTGATGGAGAGGTCTCCAAAATCTGGAAAAATAATAAACTCCTAAGTGGATAATCAAATGTCTACACTGCAAATTTCATAATGATTTTTTTTTCCTGTGTATGGCTTCCTAAGCCAGATAAACACGTCACTCTCCCCTGGATCTGTGAAGATGAGCTATTAAATAAGGACAGTTGTAAGAATTTTTCCTTTATAGCCCTGAGCTTTTTTTTTACTGTTTTTCAGTTGCTCTCTAAATCATATCCATATCTCAACTTCTGGTTTGGGGACCCTAAACTCAAGCCTTACTTCTGAACACCACCATTGGTAAATGAGTGCCCTGCTCTTCCTTACTTGATCTAACAGGTACAGTTCTCTCTGACCAATGGCTTTCTGCGAGAATCTTCTTGCCTTATATTCTGTCTCCAGAAACCAAAACTAGGACCCAGGGACCCAGGTAGCCTTTCCAGGGCCAGTGCTAATGGCCTTGAGAAAGGGCAGTTTGGACAAATTAGAGCAACTTCTACAACAGAGAATTCAAATTCTAAGTGAATCTCTGTGATGAATCTATAAACTAGCAATCAGTAGATTGAGTCATGTTCAAGGCCTTTTTACATTCTTCATACAAGCATACTAATTAATTGAATGAAGTAATGCATGCTAAGTGCTTAGCTCACTATTTACCACATGCTGTGATTTTTAGCACAGTACTGTAAACTGCCTTAGGAACAGAACTAACCAAATCTGGTTCATGAATTCAGTCACATTTCAAAGTGTGTTAAATACATCAGTTTTAAAAATTTGTTACTTTTCACAAATAGAGTTCTTCCTTTTTTCCATTTAAATTTTAGCATATTCATTTAGTTTATACACTTACTTATAGTTTAAAATATTCTTTTTAATTAATATTTGGAGCATTTCTATTTTAAAAGTTGCTCAAATACTTATTTTCAAGAGCTATGATAGAATGTGTAAATATAGTGATAAATTATTTTTTAACTTTATCTTGAAAACATCTTTACAATGGAAACATTAATTATCTCAATTTCAGTGCACCAAGTATTATTTTATTAAGGATCAGATAGTAGAAAAAATACTAACATAAAAAGGCAGCGGACAAAATACTAAATAAAAAGCTAGGCAATACACTTTTTTGTTCATTCACCAGACATACACAGCATAGTATTATTGGAAGTAGCCCAATAAAACTAGTCTGTGGAATATCAGAGGACTTGTCTCACTGAGAAAACACACATACAGAAAAAATGCAGTGGTGAACAAGACAGAACAGAGAACTATTTTCATGGAGTTTAGGGTTTAGTGATAAAAAGCAGAAGGGAGCATGCAATTTAAAAAAGTGAACAATCCGAAAGACTAACTTCTAACTGCTTTACCTTTCAAATATCATCAGCATAAATGTGTATGAAAAGGGAAGGTTACATCACATATTTTCTGTTTTAAGTTTCTCCTTTATAAAACTGACACTGTTGTCAAGATTTTTTTAAGATAATTCAAGAAAAGAAGCACCATCTCCACAAATTCTTTACTTCTTTTGAAGCTACCCACAGCATAAATAAAGATCAAGTTGACCCTTTAAAGACCACACTATGGCAGTCAGTGCAGGAGTCCATGGGGTCAACAGAACCTGAGAATGTCTTTTTTGGTGAATTGTGTTCCAAGTTATTCTCTCAACTACTTATTATCTAATTTGAGGAACTTAAAGAAGTACATAACCTCTGAGGCTTATTCATGGCTCAGAGAGATTCCAGGTTTGAATAGGTCAATAAGCAGTGTAATTCTCTCAACAAATAAAAGCCTATTTCTTATCTCTAATTACAAGTGATTCAAGGGAATCTTAAACTGACCTCATTCCTGCCGGGTATTACACAGGTTACAGATGGCCAGTCTACTGGTTCCTCTAATATGAATACTTTGTTTATTTAGTTATTTATTTAGGTTCTTTTGAGACAGGTTCTCACTCTGCATTCCAAGATGACTGAACTCACTGTGTAGCCCAGACTGGTCACAGACTCATGGTAATCCTCCTGCCTCAGCCTCTTGAGCACCAGGATTATACATATGTATCACCATGCTAGGCAGAATGTTTTAATTACCATTTAAAATTGGTATCAATAAAAATAGAATGTGCGGTGCCCTTTTCTGTCCATGCTGCCTCCTAGTCCATCCACGCCTTGTGACAATCGCTTCTCCAGGAAAAGGACGCCGCATGTGGGAATTGGGCGCGGGGATCTTGAAATGTTTTGTACTGATAATTGTAATTTGTGTAGTTCACATGTGTATGTTTTTATGTAATGCTCAATATGGAGTCGAGGGTGGAGACTCCAGGGG
This sequence comes from Hydrochoerus hydrochaeris, assembly GCA_004027455.1. Taxonomy (NCBI): domain Eukaryota; kingdom Metazoa; phylum Chordata; class Mammalia; order Rodentia; family Hydrochaeridae; genus Hydrochoerus; species Hydrochoerus hydrochaeris. The sequence continues at coordinate 266,657 of PVLA01002489.1, forward strand.
GGTTGCTGGAGGCCCTCTAGATAA